>JAIUZE010003793.1:0-39354 GCA_022085475.1 Heliosperma pusillum
TAGCTAAATGGGTATCCAATGACCCATTATATATTGCTATAATGGTCAAATATCACTTACAAGTTAAGTGTATATTATCTAATTATTTGTATCATTTAATTGTTAAATGGTCCAATTAATAATTAATTATATGAGATAATTAAGTATTTGACTTATAAGTATTTGTGGGACAAATATCAAAAAATAAAAATGGACCCAAAAACTCACATATAGACCGAAATATGCACAATCACAATTAGGTGAGTGTTGGGCAATATTTCCACTCATTAGTGGATGTTTACATCATATTCCACTACCCTAATTTGCCTATAAATACTACAACAATTCATGGTCATGTGACTTGTTGAATTAAGAAGAAAAAATTGTTCATTATAAGCACTTGGTGGCTTTTTCAACCTAGAACAATAAGTTGAATTGTTCATCTTATTCTTCATCAACATCATCATCTTCATCACATAAAATCACAAAATATAATATACATCTTATATTACTAATAAGTAGTAATATTTGTACTATTATTAAGGGTTAGTCTTAGTTTTTATCTAGTTAATAGAACTAGGATTTCGGGGCATATCCTTGGGTGCAACAAGGAGGAGTAATCCTACTTTGGATTAAGGTTTAAGGAGCTTTTTATTCAGGTTGTAAAACTACAAAAGTTGTAGTATACCATTTCCATAAAGCTTTGTAAGGAAATTTCTTCTTATTTGTTGTTTAATAAGGACTATTTTATCATGCATGTACTAGATCACATATAAATTAAATTATGGTAATTTAATCTAATGATTATAAAATCTAAACATATAGTTTTCATAACTAACAATTGGTATCAGAGCCTTTTGTGCATGCATGTTTATTAATACGACTTAAGACGATTTATATGATAAATTGCTTAAATATTGATAAAATGGTTCAAATGAGTTGATTTTTTCCATACATGTTCATACTGACCTTAAAAAGTTTCTGGTCAAATTTTATTATTTTTGGAGTTAATTTGCTATTTTTAGTTTATTTTTCGGTAAAAGTGTCTTAAAATGCATTATTTTGGGTTAATTGTTAATTTAAAATATTTGCATGTTAAATCTGATGATTAAATCTTAATATACTCATGCATGCATGTTTTACATAGTATATGTAAAATTCAGAAATTAAATTGTTAATTTTTGCATGTTTATTGATTTTATATGATAAATATCATTAAATAATGACTATATTATGATTAAAAATAACCGAAAAATAAATGGGCCAATTTTTTTTTTCAGACCTGGAAATGTTCTAGAATCATAAAATTTTGATTTTTAAAATTATTTTATATTTTTGATAATTTATTGGCATGATTATATCGTTTTTACATGAAAATCGATAAACATGCGAATGAATTATGAAAAATGGTTTAAAATTTCTGAAATTTTTATTTTGGTCCATTTAGTATTCTGGTAATTTTCCAGAAAAGTTACAATTATTTATTTTGAATTTGCATTATTTTATATGATTATTTCGGAATAAAGGCGTAAAAGTTGCGATAATTGTGATATAAATAGCAAGATAGATCAAATCATGCTAATATTATTCAAAAATTAGTGGAGACTAATTTTTGAGGTACCAAAACAGTTTGGAATGTTAGTATGAACTTAAATAAATTTTAAGTGTTGATTTACAATTTTTAATGGTTAAAAATGTTTAAAATTCTATTAATGAAATGCTTTATTAATATGATTAATTATGAAAATGGCAATTTGGCATGTTTCATGTTTATTTATAGTAAATAATATGCTGCATATTAGCATGTTATTTTTATTCATTCATTGGATGAATTATGTTGTACCTAATATGGCCAAGTTAGAAATTAGTATTACCCGAAATGTAAGGGAATACTAGTTTAATTTTTAATTAAGCAATCTTGTATTGCCCGTCTGTAAAATTAATTATTTTCATTTATTAGTAGAAAATTGTATAATAGGATTATATGATGTAATTATTTTTGAGAAGACGGTGGTCCAAAAGACGGAGAAAAGGTGATCTAAAAGACGGTTTCAAGAAATTGAAGATTTGTATTTTGGAAAGCTTAATGTAATAGTTAATTAGATTAACTAAGATAAGTGGCCATATTAGGATTTATATTTATTGTTTTATTTACATGTTAATTGTTGCATTGTTCCGCCATGCCAAATTGCCAAAGTCTAGTGCGTTTTTATTTTTTGTTATTGTCATTAAATCATCTACTTTCACCTATTTAGTTCACTTAAAAAGTGATAGATAATTTTTTGACAAGATCTCTCACATATTTTAAAATTGAGATATAGCCTTACCAATAATTAGCACCTATAAATCCCTTCTTCATTAGGGCCACGCTCGCCTCAGCGGAGTGTTCCCTTTTTACGTTGGGTAAGTAGGGTACTAAACGTTATTACACGTCAAAGTTGGTTGGACTCAACGGGATGCAGAGACAAGTCTCAGTCCCGGGGCTAAAGATATATTTAAGAAATTTATCGACCAAGAGTTCTAGGTGTAGAATCAGTCAAAAGTTGACTCACCGAATTTAATTAATTAAGGGATGTATAGGCTCACCGTGCCCAAGATTAATTAAAAACGGATCTTGGAATCGTTTATATAGTTTAGTGGGAGATCATTATATAAACGTTTTTTTTATAACTTGATTTTTCAGGTTTATTTTTCCGATAAATGTTAATATTTCCTTCTTTTTCGTTTGTTGTATAAAATCTGCATAATGTCGACTAATACAACAATTCAACAAAATGATTTACCTTCCGCTACTCTACCGAAAGAGTCGTGACTTAGGTCCTTTATGGACAAGTCTTGTTTAAAGAAATATGAGAGCAATGATGTCGAGTGGATAGAGCAACTAAAGGCTGCTGCTATTGCTGACGGTAAATTGCGATATCTGGTGGACCCTCCTTCTACAATTCCCGCTGTAAGGCCCAGTGTTGCTATTCGTCAAACTTACGACGAATATATGCAAATTTCGAACTCAATTAAGAATGTCTTGATTTTCGCAATGGATCCGTTTTTGAAACTTCGTTGCATAACACTTCCGACCGCACATGAAATTTATACTAGGCTTGGAAGCATGTTCTCCCAAGCACCACGTGTTCAAAGGTATAATGCCGCAGTTAAGTTTTTCGAGGCTCATCTCGTTAAAGGTCAATCTGTGAGTAACCACGTACTCAATATGATTGAGTGCGCGGAAACTCTCGAGACTTTAGGAAGTCCGATTTCTAAGGAAATTGCAATTGATCGCGTGCTACATTCACTACACGATGGATTTTCTAGTTTTAGAGTAAATTTCAACATGAATAACATGGATAAGAGTATCCACGAACTTCATGGCCTTTTGGTACAGACTGAAAGAGATTTACAGTCGAGTGGGAGTTCGAAAAGGGACATTTTAAACATAAACGTTAAAAGTAAACAAAAGTTTAAAAGGTCAAATGCTAAAGGGAAGAAAGTCAACCCCAAAGCAAAGGAAAAGGGAAAATCAATAGTGATTGACTATCCCCCCAAACCAAAAAAGGGGGCAACACCAGAACAGACATGTTTTTACTGTAACGGAAATGGGCATTGGAAGCGAAATTGCCCTAAGTATCTTGATGATAAGAAAGCAGGACGTGTGACGTCAGGTAAAGTTTTATCAGAAATCTATATGATTGACTAAAATTTAGCAAGTTCCACCACATGGGTATTTGATACAGGTTGTGGTTCTCATCTTTGTAATCATTTACAGGGAATGAGAAACGTCCGTCAACTAGCCAAGGGTGAAGTTGACCTCCGCTTAGGAAATGGAGCTAGGATCGCAGCTGTGTCGGTTGGAACCTATGTAATTAGTTTAGTATCTGGCTTGGAGTTGTACTTAAATAACTGTTATTTTATACCTTCTCTTAGTAAGAATATAATATCCATATCTGTATTAGACGGAGAAGGTTTTACTTTTGTAATTAAAGACAAATGTTGTACTTTTGCCTTCGATAATATAATATATGGTTTAGCCAGATCTATCAATGGTGTTTATATTCTAGATCTAACTAATGAAATTCATCATATGGAAAATAAAAAGCTCAAAACAGGTGATCCAGATCTTTCATTTCTCTGGCATTGTCGTTTAGGACATATAAACGAAAATCGCATTAAAAGACTAGTTAAGACTGGTATTCTATCTCCATTTGATTACGAATCTTTTGGAAATTGCGAGTCTTGTCTTTTAGGGAAGATGACTCGATAACCTTTTTCTGGAAAAGGTGAAAGAGCAAGTCAGTTATTAGGACTCATTCATACTGATGTATGTGGACCAATGACAATCACTGCTAGAGGAGGCTATGATTATTTCATTACTTTCACTGATGATTTAAGTAGATATGGATACGTCTATTTAATGAGGTACAAAAATGAAGCCTTTGAAAAGTTCAAAGAATTCCAAAAGGAAGTTGAAAATCAATTAGATAGAAAGATCAAAGCATTACGATCTGATCGTGGTGGTGAATATCTTAGTAATGACTTTGATGATCATCTAAAAGATTGTGGTATTGTATCACAATTGACACCTCCAGGTACACCACAAATGAATGGTGTAGCTGAAAGGAGGAACCGAACTTTATTAGATATGGTTCGGTCAATGATGAGTCAGACAGAGCTTCCTGACTCATTTTGGGGATTTGCCATACTTTCCGCTATTACTTCCTTAAACAAAAGCCCGACTAAAGCAGCTGAGAAAACACCACATGAGTTGTGGAAAGGGAAAGTCCCGAATTTGTCATATATGAAAATCTGGGGTTGTGAAGCTTATGTCAAGAACAAGTCTGATAATAAGTTAGCTCCCAGATCCGACAAATGTTTCTTTATAGGTTATCCTAAGGAAACTCGTGGTTATTACTTCTACAACCGTCATGAGAGCAAAGTGTTTGTTGCTCGTGATGCTGTCTTTCTAGAAAAAGAATTTATTTCTACAAGACAGAATGGGAGAAAATTTGAACTTACTGAAGTTCAAGAGCCACAAACTGACAATGTGACGCAGGAAGATGTTCCTTCTTCATCTGGTTCAGTTATAGTTCCTAGGAAGTCAACGCGAATCAGTCACCCACCTGATTCATATCTTGGTATTATCGAGGAATGTGGTAATGACGTCTTACTTTTAGAAAGTGACGAGCCTACAACCTATAAGGCAGCTATCTCAAGTTCTAACTCCAAATTGTGGCTTCAAGCCATGAAATCTGAAATAGACTCCATGTACGAAAATCAAGTATGGGACTTGGTTGATTTACCTAAGGATGTAAGACCTCTTCAGTGTAAATGGATTTTTAAAATCAAATTCGGCTTGGATGGACAACCTGATGTCTACAAGGCACGATTGGTGGCAAAAGGTTTCACTCAGATTCATGGTTTACACTATGATGAAACTTTTGCGCCAGTTGCAATGCTTAGGTCTGTTCGGATAATCTTAGCAATTGCTGCATTTCATAATTATGAAATTTGGCAAATGGATGTAAAAACCGCCTTCTTGAATGGATTTCTAGAAGAGGAGGTGTATATGACACAACCTGAGGGTTTTATCGATCCAAACAATTCTAAGAAAGTTTGCAAGCTTAAGAGATCCATTTATGGTCTTAAACAAGCTTCTCGGAGTTGGAACCATCGGTTTGATCATGTAATTAAACAGAATGGTTTTTCTCGAAGTGTCGAGGAACCATGTTTGTACATGAAGTTTAGTGGGAGCAAATTGGTATTCTTAGTCTTATATGTGGATGACATATTGCTCATTGGAAATGATGTTCCAATGCTCACTTCTGTGAAGGAGTGGCTTGGAAATCATTTTCAAATGAAAGACTTAGGAGAGGCGCAACGCATCTTAGGTATCAGGATCTATAGAGATAGATCTAAAAGGATATTAGCGTTAAGTCAAGAAGCTTATATAGATAAGATTCTTGATAGGTTCAAAATGACAAACTCTAAGAGAGGTTATCTACCTATGGGTCATGGAATCACTTTGAGTAAGACTCAGTGCCCAAGTGAACCCGCAGAGGTTGAACGCATGAAAGTGATTCCATATGCTTCGGCAGTTGGATCAATCATGTACGCTATGATGTGCACGCGTCCTGACGTCTCATATGCTTTGAGCATGACGAGTCGTTACCAATCTAATCCAGGTGAGAGTCATTGGATAGTGGTAAAGAATATCCTTAAGTACTTGAGAAGGACTAAGGATTCATTTTTGGTGTTTGGAGGTGATACTGAGCTACGTGCAAAGGGTTACACGGATGCTAGTTTCCAAACAGATCGGGATGATTTAAAATCCCAATCAGGATATGTATTCATGTTGAATGATGGTGCTGTCAGCTGGAAGAGTTTCAAACAAAGTGTGACTGCAGATTCTACAACGAAAGCTGAGTATCTTTCAGCATCAGAAGCTGCAAAGGAAGCTGTTTGGATTAGACAAATTTTGGAAGGATTAAAAGTGGTTCCTTCTATTGCTGATCCTATCACTATTTTGTGTGATAACAGTGGGGCTATTTTTCAGGCAAAGGAGCCAAAATCTAGCAATAAATATAGACATGTACTCAGGAAATATCATGTAATTAGAGATTATATTGATAGGAAGGAAATAGCGATTTGTAAGGTTGGGACAGAGGATAATATTGCTGATCCTTTAACCACGCCTTTATCGCAGACTAAGCATAATAATCATGTATTTTCGATGGGATTGAAACGTGTACCTGATTTGCTGTAAATAAATTTTGATATTGAATCATTATTTACATAATTACATTTATCGTTTTATTTAAGAATACTTTGATTTCCTAGTAGGTTGTTGAGACAACGTTGAACCCTACTTAAAGTGAACAAGATATCATTGTATTATTGTGCCCATAGTTTCTCAAAGGGGTGACATCCCGGAGTGACTATATTGTAAGTCAATTGATGGCGGGTTCGACAGCCATAGGGTCATGGAAATGACTAATTGATTACTTAGGCAGATTTAGTCTGTCGGGCAGTGACCATTTATAGAGTCTTAAATTCTTTTTACCTGGTCGTGGTAAAGACTTATATATTATTCCTATGAGTCAATTCTTTTGACTGGAGACTATTTGTCTGAGTCATTGCAGTTTTCGATTGACTTAGGTTTTTGTCCTAGGTCGTTCCGTAAAAGGAGGCCGATAGGCATCTACTGGGTCATGGTGATCTGTATTGAACGAAGAAAATAGCTCAACAGGAGTTGTCCACCCATATTGGGTTTATATAATCTCTGGGCCACTCGAGGAGATATGACTAGAAATGTGTGGCCACGCTCGGATATGTATCCGGTCAGACAGTCATTCTCTCGATTGAGGAAACCACTCATGATAAGTTCAAGTGCAAGTACGACCTGAAGGACACCTTGCATTGAGTGAGAGATTTTAACGGACACGAGAATTGGTAACGCACAACTTGTATCGGACAAGTGGGAGATTGTTGGAGTAGGTGTCCTCCACAATAGTGTGTCTACATTATTATATCTCATAAAAGGAATAGATTTGGGATATATTTATTTTATACTTGTCAGTTGATTAACGTATATCGGTAACGCTCAGCTGACTAGAGTTAGACGTTACTGTCGTTTGACGGCGGTAATCAACTGATCCCTCTCGGTCACACCTATAGGGAGGCACCCCAATGGAAAAACTAATGATATTGTATAAAGATACATTTCAGTTAGTCCCTTATTAATATTGACTAAAGATTAGTCAAGTGAGTTTTAATGTGATGATCAAGTTTTGAACTTGGACCAAAATATTTGATGTGAACAAATAAAGTGAAATTTAGTTATTAAAAGTTAATTTACTAAATTACTTGTGATATTTATATATATTGTGAGGTAGTGGTAATTAGCTAATAAATATTACAAGGAGTTGTAATATTAGCTAAATGGGTATCCAATGACCCATTATATATTGATATAATGGTCAAATATCACTTACAAGTTAAGTGTATATTATCTAATTATTTGTATCATTTAATTGTTAAATGGTCCAATTAATAATTAATTATATGAGATAATTAAGTATTTGACTTATAAGTATTTGTGGGACAAATATCAAAAGATAAAAATGGACCCAAAAACTCACATATAGACCGAAATATGCACAATCACAAATTCACAATTAGGTGAGTGTTGGGCAATATTTCCACTCATTAGTGGATGTTTACATCATATTCCACTACCCTAATTTGCCTATAAATACCACAACAATTCATGGTCATGTGACTTGATGAATTAAGAAGAAAAAATTGTTCATTATAAGCACTTGGTGGCTTTTTCAACCTAGAACAATAAGTTGAATTGTTCATCTTATTCTTCATCAACATCATCATCTTCATCACATAAAATCACAAAATATAATATACATCTTATATTACTAATAAGTAGTAATATTTGTACTATTATTAAGGGTTAGTCTTAGTTTTTATCTAGTTAATAAAACTAGGATTTTGGGGCATATCCTTGGGTGCAACAAGAAGGAGTAATCCTACTTTGGATTAAGGTTTAAGGAGCTTTTTATTCAGGTTGTAAAACTACAAAAGTTGTAGTATAACATTTCAATAAAGCTTTGTAAGGAAATTTCTTCTTATTTGTTGTTTAATAAGGACTATTTATCATGCATGTACTAGATCACATATAAATTAAATTATGGTAATTTAATATAATGATTAGAAAGTCAAAACATATAGTTTTCATAACTAACATGAAGGAGATGGGGCGAGAGGGTGCTTCTCTCGCAAAGCCCTAAGAGTGGCATCAGAGTAAGGGGCGATGCCAGAGGAAGAAAGCACCCAAACAGCAGCAGTATAGTGGCCATCACAAATCTTCCGCTGACATTGGCGGAGGTTAATTAAGTTCACTTAAATCAAGATCCTCCTCCACATGAAACGAGGGAGGAACCTCATCCAAACACTCTCGCAAAAGCTGCAAACCACCTCCTTGCATCCCCGATGCATGAATCGCCCTGATAATATTCTCCTCCTGCCGCTGTCGCCTAACAGCAGTCATACACTCAAGATTACTCCTAGGAGCGAAGGTCTGAAGCAAACAAATAAGCAACACTAGCATACGAACCCAGCAGGAGAGGTCACCAGAAAAGTCAGCCATATTATCCAAAACTCCCTTCAGAACACGAGCAAACCCAAGACGACACTTAGGAGGAATATATTTCACGGTGCGAAGGCCCAAAGATAATAAACAATCAAGCAAAGATATAGACCACTGAACAAGCTCAACCCCATCATCAGATGAAAGAACCGAAGGAGACGGAGACGGAGACGGTCGTCTTGGAATAACATAAATAATAAAGCTAACGATGCCATCACCACAATCCGGAGGCGCAACAATATCCCCCCGACTATGCCATTATTATTATTATTATTATTATTATTATTATTATTATTATTATTATTATTATTATTATTATTATTATTATTATTATTATTATTATTATTATTATTATTATTATTAGTATTATTATTATTATTATTATTATTATTATTATTATTATTATTATTATAAGATGCGCGCAGCTTTCATTAAAATAAAATAAAATGAAAAGTTTACATGAAGTTGGTGGGGAGCCGAGAGACAATCTGGGCCCCCACCCCCTTAGCTATAGCAAAACTAAGCCTAGTAAAGATATAAGCGGCCACCCGAGCCCCAGCATCCTGAGATACCGAGAATTTCTGGATCCGCTTAAGCAAGTCAACAGCATCCGAGCCCAGCTCCCCAAGCGAAGAGAAAGAGAAGGGTAGGAAACCATAGCCAGCAGCCGCGCAAAAATCCCCATACTTAGCACATTTGCACTGAGCAGCATCGGTGACAACCCGTCCCAGCACAAAATCGGACATCCCAGTCTGAGTCAAGGGGGAAGACCCTGTCAAATCAACACACACATCACGCCCTCTATCCCAGGAATATAGAAGCAAATCCGCAGGACGAAGAGACCTATCGTGCCCGTCAACCAAATCGATATCAACCTCCTTACCCGCAGAAATACCAGACCTATAGCAGATTTCAAATAAGGTGCCACGAACGAGGTTATGCCGATGCTTAACCCCCACAGTACCAGTACAAGAAACATCGTGTTTTCCATATACATCATCAGCAAAAACCCGAGAGCAAGCAGGACAATGCCTAGATACCACGAATAACGCAACACCCAGTCGATACCCCATCACACAACGGTAAGTCCTCCTGTTCATAGTCTGACCCAACCCAGAGATAGGAACCGCACATAACCAATCAGAGGAGTGGGCACCTCTGCTGAGACTTTCACACCGCAAGCTGACGCGGTGTCAAAGAGAAAACAAATTCTGAAGAAGCAGCAACCCTCGCGAAATATATATTTGCCAATTTCTTCATAAGTTTAGGGGCAGCGATTTCACTCGGATCACGTAAAAAATCAGAACTTGTAGTTTCCGAAAACACCTGCAAGGCATCGTTAAAACCGTCGCGAAATATATAATTATGCGCGCAGCTTTCATTAATAGAAAATTGAAAAATTTTACATGAAATTGGTGGGGAGCCGAACGACAATCAGGGCCCCCACACCCTTAGCTACAGCAAAGCTAAGTCTAGTAAAAATATAAGCGGCCACGCGAGCCCCTGTATCCTGAGATACCGAGATTTTCTGGATCCGCTTAAGCAAGTCAACAACATCCGAACCTAGCTCCCCAAGCGAAGAGAAAAAGAAGGGAAGGAAATCATAACCAGCAGCCGCACATGAATCCCCATACTTAGCACATTTGCGCTGAGCAGCATCAGCGACAACCCGTCCCGGCACAAAATCAGCCATCCCAGTCTGTGTCAAGGGAGATGACCCTGTCAAATCAACACACACATCACGTCCTCTGTCTCAGGAATAGAGCAGCAAATCCGCAGGACGAAGAGAGCCGCCATGTCCGTCAACTAAACTGATATCCACCTCTATAACCGTAGAAATTCCAGACTTATAGCAAATGTCGAATAAGGTGTCACGGACGAGGTTATGCCGATGCTTAACGCCTACAGTGCCAGTACAAGAAACAGCGTGGTCCCCATACACATCATCAACAAAACCCGAGAGCAAGCTGGACAAGGCCTAGATACCACGAATAAAAGAACACCCAGACGATATCCCAACACACTACGGTAAGTCCTCCCTTTCATAGTCTGACCCAACCCAAAGATAGGAACCGCAGGCAACCAATCAGAGGAGTGGGCACCAAGCTGAGACTTCCACAACACAAGCTGACGCGGTGTCAAAGAGTAAACAGATTATTATTATTATTATTTTTTTTATTATTATTATAAGGATGCGCGCAACTTTCATTAAAATAAATTGAAAAGTTTACATGAAGTTGGTAGGAAGCCGAGAAACAATCTGGGCCCCCACCCCCTTTGCTATAGCAAAGCTAATCCTAGTAAATATAAGCGGCAACCCGAGCCTTTGCATCCTGAGATACTGAGAATTTTTGGACCCGCTTGAGCAAGTCAACAACATCCGTGCCCAGCTCCCAAAGCAAAGCGAAAGAGAAGGGTAGGAAACCATAGTCAGCAGCCGCGCATAAATCCCCATACTTAGCACATTTGTGCTGAGCAGCATCAGCGACAACCCGTCCCGGCACAAAATCTGACATCCCAGTTTGAGTCAAGGGGGAAGACCCTGTCAAATCAACACACACATCACGCCCTCTGTCTTAGGAATAAAGTAGCAAATCCGCAGGACGAAGAGATCCACCATGCCCGTGAATCAAACCGATATCAACCTCCTTACCCGTAGAAATACCAGTCCTATAGCATATGTCGAATAAGGTGTCACGAACGAGGTTATGCCGATGCTTAACCCTTACAGTACCAGTACAAGAAACAACGTGGTCCCCATACACATCATCAACAAAACCCGAGAGCAAGCAGGACAAGGCCTAGATACCGTGAATAACGGGACACCCAGTCGATACTTTTAAAAAAATATTATTGACAAAAAAAAATATATGGTGTAAAATACAAAATAAGATAACAAACGTTTCTCTTTATACACATTATGTTATTCACTTATTACATCTTTTTTTAATCATCTATTTTCATGTTATCCTTTTCCTCATCTCTTTCTTTTTTATCTCCATCTTCCTTGTCAAATATTTGTCCTAATAACTATAGTTTACCCTTAACCTAAAGATTAGTGTAATTTAACAATTTTTAGGGTGATTAATATGAGTCTTCATTTTCATAACTAAAAAAGGATCATCAATTTAACTTGAAAACGTAAATTAATAAATGATATACAACTAAATAAATTTAACAATAAAAAACGTGAAACGGTCTAATATATAAAAAGACAACTCATATAATAGCATTAAATGAATACGTTATTTCACATATAAAAGTGGATCGTCTATTATTTAAAAAAAACGTGTTAATTTTAATTAATACGTTATTAACAAGTCTAACCTAAATAATTTAATATAAGTTAAGTTAAAATTTACAAACTGAACTTAATTTTGGTGAGCTTATAGGAGCTGAACTGAACTTATAGAAGCTGAACTGAACTGAACTTATAGGAGCTGAACCCAACTGAACTTAATTTTGCTGAACTTTTTTGAACTGAACTTTTTTGAACTAAACTTATAAGAGTTGAACAGAACTTAAAGGGGGAGATTTTAAGTCCAAAAGAACAGGGCCTTAGAGACGTTAGAGTACTAACTCCAAGCTACTCACCAAAGAGTCAAGGTCAAGCGAAATGATAACAAAAACACAATACCAATCAATTAATTGTTCACAATAATTTCGAAAGCTTGACACTTAACACATATAATATCGATCAAATAACCACAAGGAAATATCTATCAATTAACACCATTATTCATTACCTTGCAAAGCCATAAGATCAACATCAAAGCAATGCCATCATCATTTTCGAACTCAACACAAATTCGCATCACTTCGAACTACTAGTACCACCACTTTGTGAAGCCCTTTATCCTTTAAGCAACAACCACTGTGCTGATGTGTCAGCCTGTGTGATTGAAAGTGCCTTTTCTTTTAAAATTAACTAGTGTTAAACCCGTGCTAAATTGCACGGGTTTGACAAATATTCATTGTAAATCTTGTTAAATAAATGGAGTCAGAAATAAGCAGATACACATAGCAATATAATTTTAAGAAAATGTGTAAATAAACATGTATACAAATTATTATAAAATATAGCTGAAATTATTATAAAATATAATTGATATTACAAATATTCAAAAATTTCATGGTATACAACACTAGTTGTTGTATTTGAGATAGTCTTATTACTATCAAAAAGCAAAAGTTTAAGCCCTTTTTTCCTTGTGACCCTTGAAATCGCAACATAGAGTTGGCCATGACTAAAAACTGGTCGTGGAAGGTAGATGCTAACCTGCGATAAAGATTGACCCTGACTCTTGTTTATAGTCATTGCAAAGCAAACAGCTATAGGGAATTGCCTTCTATTAAAACGTACTGGAAATTTGGTCGAGTCTGAAAGAGTAAGTGTTAGTCGAGCGATGTGCACCCTATCACCTTTGTGACTCCCAGTTACAACCGTATATCTAATAACGCACGTCCCTAAGTCTGTGACGATGAGCCTTGTACCATTACATAACCCGCGTAATTGGTTAATGTTCTTAAGAAGCATGACCATAACACCAACCTTCAAGCGCAACTGATGATTAGGTAGACCAGAGCATCTAATACTGTTAAGGAATTCGGTAGAGTGGAGGTCACGTGCACCCACAGATGTGCCATCTTTTCTAACTTCATCAGAACTTAGATATAATTTTGCATCCCCGGAAATAAGCGTCAAAGTGTAGTCGTTCACAACCTCAACAATCTCGTGGGTAGGGGCAAGGATGGCCTTTCGTGGAAATACTCCGGGTTCCATAACTGGCTTTGAAGTGCAGGGTAAGTTACTTCGACTAATGAGGCGAATGGGATTTGAGACGTTTTGAATTATCAACTCGTCGGGGAATTGTAGATCAACCTCCCCGTCATTGTCACCACCTGCTAACCCATATCCAATTTCCAAGATCCACTCCGAAACCTTCCTTATATCATTGAAATTGTTGCTTGAACTTCCAACTTGCAAGCGCATGGTTTTGGTCAATTTAAGCACCTAAAAATGTAAATAATATCATATTTACACATTTCAAGAAAAATAGCAAATCATATAAGAAGATGAAGTTGATTGTTAATAAAATGTGTAAAGTACCTTGCATGAAGCCCACAAGTAAGATGAACAAAGAGAAGCATGGACAATATATGCTCTACTTCCTTTAGGAACAACCGGTAGAGTTTGGCGAAAGTCCCCCCAAAGACGACAACTTTTCCACCAAAAGGTGCGTCAACATTGTCTCTCGTCTACAACACGCATTACATCTTTTAGTCTTCGATCAAGAGCCTCAAAACTGAGTTTATGAGTCATTGGCGCTTCGTCCCATATTATGAGTTTCGCCCTTATGAGAAGTTCAGTTAAATCACATCCTGGTTTAGTTCTAGTGAAAGTGGAGTTCTCAGACACACTGAGCGGAATCCCAAATCTATAATGAGCGGTTCTACCATCGGGTATCAAGGTTGCTGCAATTCCACTTGATGCAACTGGTAAAACAATATCACCCTTGCATCTAAAAGCAGCACACAAAGTTCTCCATATGAACGTCTTGCCCGTGCCGCCATAGCCATATAAAAAGAACACCCCTCCTTTGTTCTTTAAAACAACGTCTACAATTTCATTGTAAACCAACCTCTGCTCATCCATCATGGAAATTAAGTTGCTCTCATGTTCTTCAAATAATGATTGTCTATCATAAGATAACTCATCCATTACTAAGATGTTTTGATGATGTGACGTCGACGACATATCTGGTAAGGGCATGTCTTCAAATCTATTTAGGCTACTCCCATTTATCTGAAGAGATTTTTCTATATCTATCAATGCATAATTTTGTAACTCTTCGTAGGTTAGTTGTAAACCTACGAAAGATAGTAATATGTACGGTAGTTATTTTCTAAGTAATATGTATTGCAATGTTAAATGGGATGAACAACTGTGTAAAAAGCTATAATAGGCACTATTGTAATATTTACCGCTAACAATCAAGAGTGAATTAAAAGACATACCTTGATTTTTAAGAACTTTACGCTACCTGTGAAGGATGTCATCAGATAAAAGCTGCCAGGTTTTCTCCCACATTGTACTTGGCATAGCCAAAGTGCCTGATAATAATAAAGTTAAAAACTATTGTCTAAGATAGGACCCAGATCCCCAATCACTTGCCTCTACTATCGCGGCAATATACTCTTTATCATCACCAATTAAGCCCATTTCGTAGCATGCTTCCTTATATGTCGGATAAGGAATACGGTTGACGGTCCTAATGTCCTCAAAAATTGTAGGACCCTTAATGTGGTTTAACATGATTCTCATAAAATATAGCTCTCCGCAAGTTGGTGGCACGTGAATCAACCTCCCAATAGTGCCCTTTCTCTCTAAGAGTCCATATTTGTTTTTTCTTGTTCCAAACAAATTTGGTTAGGAAGTGAGAATATAACAATTTGTTTGGCTACTTGCATTTTACGGAGTCGACTATTGTTGGAGCTCATCCAATTTAGAAATTGTGACACTCCAACCGATGGATTCTCTAAGACCTCGTCAATGAAAGTATCATCATCAAACACAACGCTTTGCTCATCAGGAAGGTGGTACTGCAACCTTTCTACATAGGGTGTTCTGTAGTGAATATGAAAACCAAATATCTGTCAAATTGTTTCGCATGCAGAGAGATACCGACAATCATAGTACCTCTTAATATCATCTAATCGTCCAGGGTCCTGATTGTTGCGACGCGTATATGATGACTGCATCGTAACTCGATCGGGACCTTTGTTACTGTACTTGAATAGGTACTTAATCGCCCGCGATTGGTTACACCATTCCACATTAATATGAGCTTGGTATTTCAACAACAACTGCGGGTTATATGGAATGACATAACCATTGCTCATTGGGACTCCATTCTTGTGTACTACAATCCCGTTTTTCTTCCGCTTATATATAGGATACCCATGTTTGTCAACGGTTGTTCTGTCTGTACACTCTTTAGGATAGAATTTTGAGCATTTTCCCCCGACTATACACGATGAATTTTTGCTTGCAGTTCCACACGGACCATGTAGCATATGTGAACAAACAACCGCATGTAGAAGTGGATCTTCAACTGGGCCAGGAATTTCAGCAGAAATGATTTTGTCAACATCTTTAGCTTAAGGGAACTTGTCATCTCGGTGTAAGAACAATAATATATGGGCGTGTGGAAGACCGCGCTTTTGAAATTCAACTGTATAGATAGCTGAAAAATAATAATATGGAATAATTTTAAGTATTAAAAGTGTTATATATAGTAAATAAAATCTTAAATTCGAGAATAAACATTAGCATTCATCTGCGTTAGCTCTTCCAAAAATTTTTTGATCTTTTAAATCAATCATCAACTCGTCTAACTTAATCTTGAACACGCGACACAAAATATCTGGACGATCCTCTGCTCTCATTCCCCTTTTAGTAACAAATCGAGTAATCTCCGGCCACTTTGGATTACAGGTGAACGTTATGAATAAATCGGGATAACCAAACCACTTACAAATAGTCATCGTATCAAGATAATTCACTTTCATGAACGCTTCACCTCCTTGAAAAGAAGAAGGTACAATAAATCAACTACCTGTAGAGGATGGCTCAATGTCTCCTCTTTCAACCGCATTTGTAAGGTTCTAGTAATTGTCCACCCGAAGTCGGTCTTGGTTAAATCGAAGAAAGTTTAGCCTATGAGATTCAACCATCATATATTCATCAACACTAAATTGATGTAATTCTTTACCAGATGATAATATGGATGGATACTCAATCAATGGCGATCTTTCTTGTAAACGGAACGCAAACCATTCTCTACAGGTTAACTCGTCACGCGGTTTATTGCTAGTACTACTCCCAAGAGAAGCTTGACTCTGGAGGATTTTGAGACGATAACCATCTTCCCCAAATGGAAATAAAATAGGATATTGAAGGGCCATGTAGGACGGGTGTAACTCAGATATGCGTTGCAAACCACCACATCGTTTATGCACAATAATATCTCGCTTCTACAAATTTGGACCTATATCCCCCTTAATCAAAGCTGCAACTTCTGGAACAGTTGGACAGTTATATGTTCTTCCATCAGTGTCTCTTCTAGAAATAATTTTGATACTGACATCGCAATTTAGATTCGAAGACAATCTATCCCTCGCCATCCTAAACGACTTTGCAAGAACATTATTGTTGTCGATCATTTGTTTCAAAAGCAGTATAAGTTCATCGTTAAACCTGTGCGGATTACTGGGACTGCATAAATATAAATGTTAAATTAAAATACAATCAATGGCCATTTAGTTAATATTTTTATAAAAAATTGAGAAAATATTATAAATATAAATAAATAAAATAGAAATGTTAGTACCTGATGACATTTTAAAAAGACATTTTAGAAATGTCGTCGACCATTCCATGAAATTATTGCTAAACCGATGTTTCTTACTTAAGAGAGACTTTAACAGTTCAGATGATTGTTGTAAAAATGGAAGGACAACTTTACCATTTGAACAACATAGTGAGAACTTGGGTCTTCTTGTACCACGACTTTTTCCTATTCTTTCCTCAAACCACATTAGGGCACCACATTTTTCACACGCATAATCGGGATCTCTAATATCCCAATATCCTTCCCACTCAGAGGAACCCAAATTATGTGTGTATAAGTAAATGTATCCATATATAAATCTCATGTCAACTAAGTATTTAAAGGGAGTATCCTTTTGTGTTTATGACAAATATTAAATAACATACTTTACAATTACTTACCATCGTCAATCAAGTTAACGGTCACATTTTGTTGAGTATGTGAACTTTCTCCACGTTCTATAGATGAGAATATTACACGATCACTTGATCCTTTTTTATTTGGATGTTGAGAAGGAAGAACTTCATTTTAAGTTTCTCCAAATTCAGCACATAAATCTCTTACCAATCTTTTAACCACGTCAGACGGATTACTTATACCTCCTAAAACACATTATTGAATACGCTACTCACTTTAAATTTTAACTACCATGATTGAGTATTATATTTATCAAATAAAGATAGTTATATACCTGTTGGGGTGGAGCTAAGTGGTGTCGTCGGGGTAGTCATTTTAGAAGCGACATTATTAACAGTATTGGAACGTTTCTTTGTTGAAGCCATTTTCCTTTTTTTCTCTTGCCACTTGCGACCGTAATTGATTAGGTGTGAGAATAGGAGTATAGGTATGTAATGACGTAGTAATAGTTTGGTTGATTGGGGATATTGTAATAGAGTTTTCTACATCGAGAGTCCTTCGTATTACTTGCCTTGAAATTAGGAATCTAAAAAAAAACAATTTATAATACGTTATTAGAAATATAATTATACAAAGTTGCGAAATAATCGTAATTAATCAACTCGCCTGAAAATAATGTATTATGAGTGTAGTGATCAAAAGAAGTATTGTTTGTAATGTCAGAGAACGGACACCGGGAATTTTGCAACCTATTAATTTCGGTTCTTGTTTGTTGAAGTGCATCACCTATAATCGTCACACGTAAGTAGAACGATTGAAAATATTGATTATCAATTTGAAAATTAACGATATTAAATAACTTAGGTAATGGCTATAAATAAAGCTTTTGACTATTTTATCAAATTATACCGTAAACCCAAAATTGCATAAGAAATCTATATTTAATTGACACGTGTTCCTTAAACTATAATTTTCATTTAAGATGGGTCAAATACATTAATAAAAGACCGAACTTGTTGGTTAGGGGAAAAAAGTTTTTTTTTATGACCAATAAGTGGAAGCTTTTGACCCGTCTTAAGCTTAAGACGGCCAATGCCCTTTTCATGCGAGTATAATTGTTACATAACATAGTAACAAAAAACAAAAAATGTAATACCACGATGAACCCAATTGATAATGATGGGAGTTGACGATTTTAAGTTTAAAAATGAAATACATTTTGTATTTTATTTATTATTAAAAAAAGAGTAATATATGTAAGCTAATACACCAAACATTAACATAAGACCAAATACATATACCCCCAATAAACTTACCCATACCCGAATCAATCCCAAAGGCCCATCAACCTTACCCATACACGATTCAGTCCTGTGCAATAGTCGGTTCCCTTACCCATTACCCATACCCAGATCAATCCCAAAGACTCCTACAATAGCCGATTCAGTCCATGTCTTCAAAATGGACTGGCCCAAGAACCTTACCCATACCCCAATAGACTCCTACCTTAGACATGCCCAATAACCTTACCCAACCTAAACCTTATCCCTCCTCTATATATACCCCCCTACTAAACCAATTTCCTCATCAAAGAAAACCCTAACCCTCCACCTCTCTCTGTCTCGCTCATCCTCCGCCTCTCTCTGTCCCTGTGACACCCTCAAATTTGCGGAAAGAAAAAAAAAATAATTTAATTACATAAACAAAGGTGTCTTAAATACAAAGGTTCATAACAAAAGGAAAATAATACTTTACATAAGAATTATACAAGACGGGAGACATATCTCCCGTATAAAAACAGAAATAAAAGAGTGTATAATAATATACAATCTAAGAACCGAATATAGGTCCAAGGTAAATACTTCGCTCGCTAGCTCGTCAATGTACCCCAAATATGCATTCACCACCTGTTCGACCGCATTACATATAAACACGGAAGCCACAGTCAGTGGGGAGTAACTCCGAGTTCTCCCAGCCACGAAATGTCGAGTTTAATTAAACAGGAATAACATAAAAGCAATGTATATGGAAAATACAAAACTTAACATATACGATATGATTTTCATGTTATGAAACAAATAACTAACATATATCCTAGCATATGAAAGCTATCATGTGAATCCGATAATAAAACTATAACAGAGGTAGGGAAGCTGGTATGCTAGCTCAGAGGTTACCCTGTAACATGGCCATGATACACTCAAACCCTAATCAACACGTAATCATGTGAATCAGTTAACAATCGGTAATCCAAACTCTATCAATCTTAGCCGGCTTGCATTTCACCTTCTAAAACTCATAGAATCATACAAACATGAAAGACAAATACTTCTACAAACAGGCATAAGTTCCTAGTACAGTCAATAGACGACTTCTGTAACTCGAGGCTATACCACAAGGTATGAAAACATCCTAGTCCTAGACTGATCAGACCTAGCGACAACAGCTATTCCATTCCCCGTCCCATGACATAACCGTCTATGAGAAACTCTACTAGGCGACCCCCTAAGCAGAGATGGCTAGTACTTAAGCTGGCTCTCTTCCCAAAGCGGAACTCTTAGGATGCCATGCCCCGACTTGGAGATAAGCCCCCCAGGCCGTGACACAAAAGCTATTAACCATGAACTATATACTCGTTAAAGATAGTACGGGCCTATCAATGTCATGGTCCAAGATACTCATTTAGAATTAGAATGGTCCAGACGCCATATACTCATAATTCTCTATGGGTACTTAGTCAACACGACACCAACCATAAAATCAAACAGTCACGGGAAAAACATCCTATCATGTGACTAATTGCATATAAATAATAATCAAATATCATATCGCCTCATATCTACTAAGGCTAATTCATTAATTAAATACAACCTTACTTGAAGACAAATCCCCGACCCGAGTCCCGCGACGGGTCATCAGTCAAAACGGGGCTGACTAGATCTTAGTTTGACCAAACCCGTTTGGTCAAACCGGCTAGAAACAGAGTCTTTTCCACATAGACTTGAACATAAAATCAACATATTCATTACATGTTATTTATTAAAACTTCTAACATGTGAATTATTAAATCTTACGTAACCCCCCGCTTGACTTAAAGGATATCAAAATAAACTACGATCTCGTATTATAATTTCTAACATGTGAGAAATAATAATTTTATGAAAAACTTTTTAATTAAATATTTTATTTATTAATATTTCTCACTTGCTAATTATTACAAAACGCGATAAAAATGACGATAACTCAAAAACCGTCACAAGTCCCAAAGTGGGACCCACGGGCTGAAATGGGCCGGACCCAATATGGGCCTGGATGGGCCCACGGCCTGTTTTGGCTAAAATGGCTGTTTTGGCCTTTTTTAACGGTTTTACTAAAAACCGTTTCTAATTAATTCCCGCATGCTTTAACATAATTAAAACCCGCCAAACAACAATTAAACAATCCAACATCGACACACCCCAAAGACCAAACCCCGGACCCACCATGGACCAGCCCAGACCGGGTCTGAACCGGCCTGGACCGGCCGGTCTGGTCCGGTTCACCACCACCACTAATTCCGGCCACCACTTAAACAACCACCCCAAATTCCACATAAATTCTAACATGTTTTTAATTAACAACATCCATTTTTAAACAATCAAAACAACCATCAATCATACAAAAATCATGATTATGAAGAATCATCCAAATTCATCAAGAACAACCAACAGGTTATAAAATCATAAAACACCATAATAACTACTACTTAACATGTTACTAACTAAAAATCATAAAATCATAATAATATGAACAAAAACTAAAGATGAACCAAAACTAAAGAAAAACCAAAGCTATGTAACATTTATCCGTCGAGTAACTCGGAATCGTTACATTAGCTAGCTAAAATCAAGTAGCACCAAAATAATAAGAACTAAGAACTAAGAAACCCGTCTTCTAGTCTTCTCCTAAGATATACGAGTCACCAAACTCGTCTTCAAAATCTTCCCCTATAAGAAATGACAAGAAAACATTATTAGAACTTAAAATATGAATTTCCATAATTAAAGTGTTGAAAACGATTTTGTCGGAATTTAAAATAAAACGTACTTGAAGATGGGGAGCGAAGAGGAGATCCTAGAAATATAAGTTAGGAAGGATTTAATTAAGAAATGAAGGTTTTATGAAGGTTTTGCTCAAGAACGATGAAGAACGGATGAAGAACGCGAAGAACGCTCAAGAACGATTAAAGAAAGTGATATTTTGATCTTAATTTGATTTGTTGAAAAATGAAAAGTGGTTTGTGAGTAGGAAGAGTGGATGAGCCGTGTAGTTATAGGCAAAAGTGGATGTCGGGTTTTGAAATTGTTGTTACGGAATTGATTCGCGTTTAATAATTATATTACGGTACTCGATTAAATATAATTAGCGATTAAGTTAATTGAACTAAATATCAAGATATTATGTTATTATAAGGAAAAGAAAGAAAATATCAAGCTTAAGAGAGGAGAGAAAAGAGACGTGAGAAATGAAAAGAAAACGGGTCTGTTTTCAAGCGATTGCGTAATTTAAGTTGACAGACCGATAAAGTTACAAATATCTTAGATATTTTTATTAGTTTAATCATATTAATTAAAAGATCTAATATGAGTGGAAAATAGGTGACATGGGGCGTGTGAAATGGGTAGGAATCGGGTCTGATTTTTGAGCGATTTGCGTAATTAAACGGACGGATCGATAAAGCTACAAATATCTTAGATATTTGTATTAGTTTAATCGAAACAATTAAATATCTCAAGTGAGTGGAAAACGATGACATGGGCGCGTGACTCATGCCAACGTCGAGTTTCGAGTTTGTTACGGGATTTACGATGAGTCGGGAATAGTTAAATGACGTTCGGTTTAAAACCGTAAAAGTTATTCTTTAAATTCCGAATAAATTCAAAATAATTATATTAAATTATGATAAATCTTAATAAATCTAAATCAAAATAAATCAAAAATATTATTTTTTTAAATAAAATTTCGGTCTTCGAACTTATGAGGCGAGTCGGGAAAAAGTCAACGGAAGTCAAAGTTGACGGAAAAGTCGAGAAAAGTCAAAGATGACTAAAAGTCAAGAAAAAGTTTATGACGACTTAAAAGTCAAGAAAAGTCGATGACGACTTTTAAAAAGTCAAGGAAAGTCAAAGACGACTTAAAAAGTCAAGAAAAGTCAAAGATGACCAAAAACGGTCTTTTCATGAAATCTCTCAGAAATTCCAAATACGAACGCGGAATTTCAAAATAAGACTCGGAACCAAAATTCCTATTTTAAAAACTTAAGTTCTACTGAAAAGTGTTAGTAAATATTTTTACTAGAAAAATTGGCATTTTTCGGGTTGTTACAATCACCCCTCCTTTTAAAAAGTTTCGTCCTCGAACCTTGGGAGAAAGAAACGTAACATTTGTAGTCTATTTCAAAACTGTTAAATATATACTTGTAATATATTTATAGGATCTTATCAATGGAACGTAAGGTTCTCGTCCGCGGTCAAAAACCTCGTCGTCCAAATCAAAGACTTAAAAGATACATTTTCGCATCAATAAATGAGAAAACTAGTTATCGAACGTCTCCAATAACGAGTCTCAACACTCCTTGACGGTAAAATACTTAAAATCATAAAATATTTCCAAAAGCTTTTAGTTCAAAAATTTTATAGTATAGGTACTAACTTTACTATCTATGCCTAAAATTTCTAACTAAAGCTTCTAGTAATCTATCTATTAAGAAAATGATATTCGAAAGAAGGAACGGAATATTCGAAAAATAAATCGAATAGAAAGAGTAAAGGAAGAAAGAAGAATGAACCACAATACTATCTTCCATCTAGGAAAAATTTAAATGCCGATCGTAACTCGTCACTACTACTGCAATAGAATCTAGTCCTCCAGAGAGTGCACTATATCCTCAACATTTTCAATCATCCGATTCCTACCAAAATATTTCATAAGCCTGACACATTGAGTAACAACTCCCAATTATTTAATTCCATTAGAATCTTCTAAGGTCCATCGAAACTATTATTGGAAATCACCATCAAAATATTTATAATTAAGGGAACAAGACCGCTAACCACCACAAAGTAAAGAACTTACGATGAAATCCTTTAATCCAACTTATTCCCAAAAATTTATTATCCAAATTATTTACAATAAACCCTCTCATCCTCAAAAGTTGAATCTCGAAACCTCAAAGAGATTAATCACACAAATCTCGATTCCCTTAACTTTTGCCAAACAAAGGGCAATGCGACCGTAATCAATTTATTTATCTCTTCCAAACTCTTAATACATCGGTTTTCGCTTATGTCGATATTCCTCATGTTGTGTCATCGAATCCTAATTCCACAAAGTATTTATTCCCGTTAGGGTCCAACATTTAACGACAACAAATTCCCAAGTAACATTAAAAATCACTCAACTTTCTAACCACAACTACAACTATTATTAAGCTTATTTCGATCCTCAAAAAGATATTGCAACTTCAAGCTTTCATATTTTAAAACCACTAGGATAGTTTCTTCCTAAACTTATTCTCCATTTTCCATAATCATTTAAACACGAAACTAGCTCCATAGGACGGTTAGGTATCATATTCGAAACTTCTTCAAAACACCTCTACTAACCCTTACGATAGCTAAAAGGAAATTACCTCTCAAGAGAGTAGGGATAAAAGATCATGATACTAGGAACATTAGGAAGTATTATTAAAGACTAAGATAAGAAGAAATTAAAAGACGGAAGCGAAAAAGGAAAACGAGGCTGAGGAAGAGACAAAGAAGCTCCCGTATCTAATAAAATTAAACACGGATTTCATAAATTGAAACATACCAGTCACCAGGTCTGGTTGAGCATCGGCCTCAGCGCGGCTCATAACGAAAATTCGACCCTTAGGTCTCCCAGAAACAACCGGTGTAGAAGTTGTCTTCTTCTTATCAGGACATTCATTATACCTGTGTCCCGGTTTCTGACAATTAAAGCACACCAGTGGCTTGTTGAAACAGCTAAAACCCGGATGCATAGGCATCTTGCACCGAAAGCAGATACGACCCTTAGGATCGTTGTTGTTGCTCGGGAAGAATGGACGGCTACTCAGATTTGCTTGTCCACTCTGAAAGTTCCTCCTCTTGTTTGAGAAGGAAGGAGAAAAAGAAGGTCGGGAAGTAGGATATAATGGTCTCTTGCCATAAGAATTAGGAGCAATATACAAGGAACGAGCCTCGTCGGCAATCTCCCGAATAGAACTCTCTGCCCATAGGTGCACTGAAACTATTCAGAAAGACAACTAAACAATGACAATTTGATTGAGATTCAGACACTTTGCAAATACTCTGTTTCTGTTTGAATTGATTGTTAAAGAACAAGGATAGGACCTTAACCAAAGCACAAAGCCAATGATTGAGGGTTGAACTTTGATCCCAGCACACAGCTAAGGACCCAAGCTCTCTTCCAAGCACAAAGCAAAGGAAGTTGTCTCAAGCACACAGCCAAGAGATGCAACAGAAACAAGGTTTCAGTTTTATGTTTTACTTCAAATCTGATTTGTATTTCATTAGGTGAAGGCCTTATATAGGCAGCAAGGATACACTCAGACGTTTAGGACACATCTAGGGCCACAAGGGCTTACAACATGAAACAAAATAACAGCTACAAACTTGCAGAATTCTGACATAAAGTAGATAAAGTAGAAAGTAGTTTCTAAAGAGACAATCTTCCTTAATTGTTTGATCAGGTGTGTCTTGGGTGAAGAGTGGACTTTCAAGCTTGGGTTTGTGAACCAAACTGAAGTAGGAAGGCTCCCAAAGATGTGCTGAAGGTACCTCACGCATTGTTTGTTCAAAAGGGGAAGGTTGACAGTGACATATTAACTACTACACCAAAGGCTGAAATCTGGACAGTTTGAAGTTGTCCCTAAGCTAACTCTTTGTGTGTTTGTTTCTTGGAAGGGAAATCCTGGGGAAAGTTGTAGAGGACCTTCCCAAGACATAGGTTTAGGGATTGGTTAGGCTTGTTTGATTGGCTAAAAGAGGAAGGTTTGACAAAACAGCTAAACTGCTACATGTAAGGCTGTAACTGGACTGGTTCACTTGGGTTGTGTTTTGAGGGGTGTTCTTGACGTTTTCTGAGGAAGGTTTCCTGGACAAAAAGGTAGTAGACCCTCCCTAGTACCTTGCCCCATAGTTGGTTTGGAGTCCCTAAGCTTGGAAGTTGCCCTGAGACCCTCCCCAAGGCACTGCTGCTGGCTGAGTTTCCAAAGGTTTTGTTGGCTTGTTTTGTGAGTCTGTTTTGTGGCTTGTTTGGTCTTGGCTCGTGTCATGGCTACCACTGGCTCGTGTCTTGTGTGCTGGCTTGGGCCTGGGCTATACAAAGCATTAAGATAGCTTTTGACATAGGGTAGGTTTGGCATTGAATCCTGGTTAGGCTGATCATAGGTTGATTGGCCTTGTCTTTGAGCATGGCATTGAACTCCTGTTGCAACCCCTCCTTCTTGAAAAAGATTTGCCCTCAAATCCTCTTCATCCTCAGAGTCTTCTTGATAATGACTTAGGTCTCCCACATTGAATGTCCCATGTACCCCATAATCCCCTGGTAAATCTATCTTGTAAGCATTAGGTCCTACCCTTTCAAGCACTTCAAAAGGACCATCAGCTCTTGGCATGAGTTTGTTTTTCCTCTTCTCTGGGAATCTTTCTTTCCTTAAGTGCAGCCACACCATGTCTCCTGCCTTGAACTCTCTAGCTTTCTTTGGACCTTTGGCTCTTGACTTATACATTTCATTTGTTCTCTCAATCTGTTTCTTGACTTGACTGTGAATCTGCATCATCTGTTGTACTCTTTCTTTGGCATCATAGTTGACTTCTTTCCTTATCACTGGTGCTAGGTCTGTAGGCATTAGAGGATTAGCACCATAAACAACTTCAAAAGGGGTCTTACCTGTGCTGTGTGAGGGAGCTCTATTGAATGCAAACTCAGCTTGTGACAGTTTGATATCCCAATCCTTTAATGACTTAGCAATGATACATCTCAAGATTCTTCCTAGAGTTTTGTTAGTAACCTCTGTCTGCCCATCTGTTTGGGGATGGTATGCTGTGCTGAAGAGTAACCTTGAACCTAGGAGCCTCCAGAGTGACCTCCAAAAGTGGCTCATAAACTTAGTATCCCTATCAGACACAATGCTTCTTGGTACCCCATGCAACTTTACTATTTCCTTGAAGTAGAGTTCTGCTACCCCCATGGCATCTTCTGTCTTCTTACAAGCAAAAAAATGGGCCATTTTGCTGAACCTATCCACTACCACCATTACTGAGTCTTTGCCCCTTTGTGTCCTAGGCAATGCCACTATGAAATCCATACTGATGTCCTCCCAAGGTTTGTTTGGTACAGGTAGTGGGGTGTAGGGACCTGCATGGAACTGTGACTTGGCTAGTTGACAGGGTTTGCACCTTTTAATAGTGTCCTGCACATCACCTAGCATCTTGGGCCAATAGAACTGCTCATGCAATATCTCATAGGTCTTTTGTACCCCAAAGTGCCCTGCAAGTCCATTGCAATGGACCTCCTTGACTAGTAATCCTCTGTAAGGACCTCTAGGTATGCATAGTTTGTTTCCTTGGAAGAGGAATCCATTCTGTGTCAAGTACTTGCTCCCCTTCTTGAGTTTTCCTTCTGCATACACTTCCCATTCCTCCTTGAAGTCTGGATCTTCCATGTAGAGTTCCTTCATGAATTCAAAGCCTAGGACCCTTTGCTCCATGAATGACAACATCACAGATCTCCTAGAAAGAGCATCAGCTACTACATTGTTCTTGCCTTCTATGTACTTGCTTGAAAAGGAGAAAGATTGCAGGAATTCTACCCACTTGGCATGCCTGGGGTTGAGTTTGTGTTGACCATTGATGAACTTTAAAGCCTCATGGTCTGAATGTAGCACAAAAGGCTTAGGTTTTAGGTAATGCCCCCAATGATTCAGAGCTCTCACTATGGCATAAAACTCTTTGTCATAGGTAGAGTAATTCAACCTTGCTCCACTTAGCTTCTCACTGAAATAGGCTATGGGCCTCTTCTCTTGAACCAGTACTGCCCCAACTCCTAACCCACTTGCATCACATTCTACTTCAAACAGTTTGTTAAAGTCAGGTAAGCCTAGTATAGGGGATCTACACAACAGATCCTTAATGGTTTTGAAGGACTTCTCTGCCTTTTCTCCCCAAGTAAACTCTCCTTTCTTCATGCATTCTGTGATAGGAGCCATGATAGAACTGAACCCCTGAATGAACCTTCTATAGAAGGATGCCAACCCATGGAAACTCCTGACCTCTGTCACTGTCTTAGGTGTGGGCCAATCCCTGATTGCCTTAACCTTCTCAGGATCAACAGCTACCCCATCCTTTGATATGATGAACCCAAGGAAATGAACCTCAGGCTGCATGAAAGTGCACTTCTCTAGCTTACCATATAGCTTATTCTTCCTGAGAACCTCACAAAGCAAGTTCAGATGTTGTAGGTGTTCCTTCTTGCTTGAACTGTAGACTAGAATGTCATCAAAGTATACCACAATGAAATTTCCCAAGTAAGGCCTTAAGACTTCTGTCATGAGCCTCATGAAGGTGCTAGGGGCATTGGAGAGCCCAAATGGCATCACTAACCATTCATACAGCCCATGCTTGGTCTTGAAAGCAGTCTTCCACTCATCTCCAGCTCTTATCCTTACTTGATGATACCCTTGCCTTAGATCAATCTTAGTGAACACTTGAGCCCCACTGAGTTCATCCAGAATGTCATTGAGTCTAGGTATAGGGAACCTATACTTAATGGTGATATTGTTAATTGCTCTGCTATCTATACACATCCTCCAAGTTCCATCCTTCTTAGGCACTAGCAGTGCTGGTACAGCACAAGGACTAAGAGACTCCCTGACATACCCTTTGCTAAGCAATTCTCCCACCTGAGATTGCAGCTCTTGTGTTGCCCTGGGGTCACTTCTATAGGCTGGCTTGTTTGGAAGGACAGCCCCAGGTACTAGATCAATGTGGTGCTCAATTCCCCTTAGTGGGGGTAATCCACTAGGTAGTTCAGCAGGGAAAACATCCTCATAGGTTTTCAGCAAGGCTTGTACTTCCTTAGGCACTTGGTTAGACCCTTCCCCTACCTCCTTGGTGAGGAGGACATAGACTGGCCTAAGATCATTTAACTCTTGCTCCATCTCTGCTTCACTTAACAGCAGAACTTCCTTAGCAGCTTCAGTTAAGAGTGGAGGGTTCCCTTTCAGGATAGGGGGTAAAGGAGCTAAGATGATTTTCTTCTTCCCAAACCTAAAAGAGTAAGTATTGTCCCTTCCCTGATGGACAGCATCCCTATCAAACTCCCAGGGCCTCCCTAATAGAAGGTGACAAGCATCCATAGGCAATACATCACACAAGGCCTCATCAGCATATCCTTTCCCAATAGAAAATGGAACAACACATTGTTGATCTACTCTAACTTCAGCCCCCTTGTTCAGCCACCTAAGCTTGTAAGGTTGAGGGTGGTCTTTGGTGGGCAATGTTAGTTTATCCACCATTGTCTTAGAGGCTACATTGGTGCAACTCCCTCCATCCACAATCAGATTACACACCCTCCCTTTTATGGTGCACCTAGTTCTAAAGATCTGGTGTCTTTGATCTTCTTCTAAGGGTTGGGGTTGTGTGTGCATCACCCTCCAAGTCACCAGACTTAACCCAGCATCAGGTTCTATCAACTCCTCACTAGCCTCTATCTCAGGCTCTTCCATCTCCTCATCACAGACCAACACCTCATCATCCCCCCAATGGATTACTTCTAGAGTGCTCAGAGCTCTTTTAGATGGACATTCTCTAGAAAAATGTCCATATCCTTGACATTGAAAACACTTTTTGAGGGGGGTAGTTTTTCTTTGGCCTGCCTCAACAACCTTGCTTTTATCAGGGTTAAAAGGAGTCTTAGTAGGAGCCACAGGTTCTCCCATCTTAATTCCTACAAAAGGTTTGTAGTTAGGTGTTCTAGCAGGAGTTTTAGAGACACTGGCTTTCCCTTTCCCCAACTTTTCTACTCTTAAGGACAAGTTGACAGCTTCCTCAAAGGAGTATATGTTTTGCAGCCTAACTTTACTAGCTATCCTCTCATCCAAGCCTTCTAAAACCTTGCTATCTTTTGCTCAGATTTCTCAACAACCTCACATTGCAATGTAAGTTGTTCAAAGTCTCTTAAATAAGATTCTACAGGTTTTTGTTCTTGTTTAAGGTGAGTGAGCTTAATGAACATGTCCTGAGTGTAGTCCCTAGAGACAAACTTAGCTCTCATCTTCTTTTTCAGTTTGAGCCATGACTTAACAGGTTCTTTCCCTTCCCTACCCCTCAAGGTTTTCATGTTTTCATACCACAGTGAGGCATAGCCTTTTAGTTTCATGATAGCAACCTTAAAAGCCTTTCTATCAGTGTATCCTTTAAACTCAAAGACTCCTTCTACAGACCTTAGCCAATCTAAGAAATCATCAGGGTTCAAGCTACCTAGAAAGTCAGGAATCTCTACCTTGATATCTTTGTCTTGGTGTCTGAGAAGATTGTGATATGAGCCATCTGAATCTGACATTTCAAACTGATCTACAGGTTGTCTCCTCCTTACTTCACCTTGTGGGAAAGGTGCTCCTCTTCCTCGACCTCTGCCTCCCCTTGTATCATTGTTCTGTTGGCCCTCAAGGAGTTCATTGACAGATCTAGAGACCTCCAGTACAGTTCTGGCAAGATCTTGAACTGTGTTTTCAAGACCTGTGATTCTCTCTTCACTCATGGTTGTATTTTGTGTTTTTAATGTAGTTAGGTAGATGAACTCACAAACCTAAGCTCTGATACCAATTTGCACTGAAACTATTCAGAAAAGACAACTAAACAATGACAAATTGAGCTAGGATTAAGACACTTGCAAGTACTCTGTTTTCTGTTTGAATTTGATTGTTAAAGAACAAGGATAGGACCTTAACCAAAGCACAAAGCCAATGATGGAGGGTTGAACTTTGATCCCAGCACACAGCTAAGGACCCAAGCTCACTTCCAAGCACAAAGCAAAGGAAGTTGTCTCAAGCACACAGCCAAGAGATGCAACAGAAACAAGGTTTCAGTTTTATGTTTTACTTCAAATCTGATTTGTATTTCATTAGGTGAAGGCCTTAAATAGGCAGCAAGGATACACTCAGACGTTTAGGACACATCTAGGGCCACAAGGGCTTACAACATGAAACAAAATAACAGCTACAAACTTGCAGAATTCTGACATAAAGTAGATAAAGTAGAAAGTAGTTCTAAAGAGACAATCTTCCTTAATTGTTTGATCAGGTGTGTCTTGGGTGAAGAGTGGACTTTCAAGCTTGGGTTTGTGAACCAAACTGAAGTAGGAAGGCTCCCAAAGATGTGCTGAAGGTACCTCACGCATTGTTTGTTCAAACGGGGAAGGTTGACAGTGACATATTAACTACTACACCAAAGGCTGAAATCTGGACAGTTTGAAGTTGTCCCTAAGCTAACTCTTTGTGTGTTTGTTTCTTGGAAGGGAAGTCCTGGGGAAAGTTGTAGAGGACCTTCCCAAGACATAGGTTTAGGGATTGGTTAGGCTTGTGTGATTGGCTAAAAGAGGAAGGTTTGACAAAACAGCTAAACTGCTACATGTAAGGCTGTAACTGGACTGGTTCACTTGGGTTGTGTTTTGAGGGGTGTTCTTGACGTTTTCTGAGGAAGGTTTCCTGGACAAACAGGTAGTAGACCCTCCCTAGTACCATGCCCCATAGTTGGTTTGGAGTCCCTAAGCTTGGAAGTTGCCCTGAGACCCTCCCCAAGGCACTGCTGCTGGCTGAGTTTCCAAAGGTTTTGTTGGCTTGTTTTGTGAGGCTGTTTTGTGGCTTGGTTGGTCTTGGCTCGTGTCATGGCTACCACTGGCTCGTGTCTTTGTGTGTTGGCTGGCCTGGGCTATTACCAAAGCATTAAGATAGCTTCTGAAATAAGGTAGGTTGTGGCATGGAATCCTAGTTAGGATGATCATAGGGGATGCCTTGTTGTGAGCATGGCATTGAACTCTGTTGCCAAAAGGCAAATGTGTGGCAGATGCATTGAGTAGAAAGACTAGTCATTCATTAAATGCTCTTAGTACTTTACCCGATGAACTGGTAACAGAATTTCAGAAGCTTAAGATACAGTTTGTTGGGAAAGGATTCGATTATCTTGGTGCTTTGACTGCGGAACCCGATTTCTATCGAGAGATTCGTACTTATCTACCGGAGGATGCTACTTTCATAGCCATACAAGCAAAAATCCTACTTGGGCAAGCTAAGGATTGTGTGGTGGATAATGATGGCTACCTTCGTTACCATGGTAGAATGTATGTTCCGAGAAGTGCCGAGTTGAGAAAGAGAATACTTGATGAAGCTCACCTTTCTCCTTATTCTATTCATCCTGGCGGTGACAAAATGTATAAAGATTTGAGACCACAGTTTTGGTGGCCTAGGATGAAGATTGAAGTAAAGGAGTATGTTAGTAAATGTTTTACTTGTCAGAAGGTGAAGATCGAACATCAAAGACCCGGAGGTTTGCTACAACCTTTGGAAATTCCTCTTTGGAAATGGGAGTCTATTTCTATGGACTTCGTGATGGCTTTACCTAGAACTTCTAGTGGAAAGGATGCCATCTGGTTATTGTAGACCGTCTAACCAAGTGTGCCAGATTCGTGCCTATCAAAGAAACTTGGAAGATAGATGTCTTAGCCCGTGTCTATGTGGATGAGATAGTGCGTTACCATGGAGTGCCTAAAGATATAGTTTCAGATCGTGATCCGAGATTCTGTTCCCGATTCTGGACGGCTTTACAAGAAGCCATGGGTAGTAAATTGTTGATGAGCACAGCATTTCATGCCGCTACTGATGGTCAAACCGAGAGGACGATCCAAACTTTGGAAGATCTTCTCCGGGCTTGTGCCTTAGACTTTCACGCTTCTTGGAGAAGTGTTTGCCTCTGGTTGAATTTTCTTATAACAACAGTTACCATGCTTCTATCAAGATGGCACCGTACGAGGCTTTATACGGTAGGAAGTGCTGTAGTCCGGTTTGTTGGGATCAAGTCCAGGATGATCATGTGTTGAGTCCCGACATAGTGACTGAAACGATTGATCAAGTTCAAGTCATTCGTGAGCGAATGAAAGCCGCTCAAGATAGACAAAAATCCTATGCCGATGTCCGTCGTCGACCACTTGAATTTGACGTTGATGACCGAGTATTCCTTAAAGTGTCACCGATGAAAGGAGTGAAACGGTTTGGAGTGAAGGGAAAGTTGAGTCCTAAATATATTGGACCGTTTCGTGTGCTTAAGAGAGTTGGTCCCGTTGCTTATCGTTTGGAATTACCTCCGAACTTGAGTACAGTTCATGATGTGTTCCATGTTTCTCAATTGAAGAAGTATATTAGTGATCCGAGTCATATTATTCAAGAAGAAGTGTTGGACTTGGAACCTAATTTGGCTTTGGAAGAAAGGCCGATTCGTATACTTGAAAGGGCTAGCAAGCAACTCAGAAACAAAGTGGTACCCTTAGTTCGTATCCTTTGGCGTTGTGGAAACGTTGAAGCAGAAACTTGGGAACCCGAAGCTAAAATGTTAGCTAAATATCCCGAGCTCTTTGCTTGAGGTAAATCTCCTTCTTTCTTCCCTCTTTCTATTCGATTTATTCTTTCGAATATTCCTTTCCTTCTATCGAATATCATCTCTTATAGATAGATTATTAGAAGCTTTAGTTAGAAATTTAGGGCATAGATAGTAGAGTTATTACCTTTACTATAGAATTTTTGAACTAAAAGCTTTTGGAAATGTTTGATGATTTCAAGTAGTTTTACCGTCAAGGAGTGTTGAGACTCGTTATTGGAGACGTTCAATAACTAGTTTTCTCATTTGTTGATGCGAAAATTTATCTTTTAAGTCTTTGACTTGGGACGTCGATGTTCTTAACTGCAGACGAGAACCTTCTGCCCCATTGATAAGACCCTGTATTTTTATTACAAATATATTTTTAAAAGGTTTGAAATAGACCTACATATATGTCACATTCCTCCTTCTAAGTTTCGAGGACGAAACTTTTTAAAAGGAGGGGTGATTGTAACACCCTGTAATTTGAAAGACCAAAATTATATTTGAAAAGTAATAAATTTAATTTATTTTAATTTATTACGATTTATTTGAATTTATGATAATTTATTATAATTATTTTGAATTTATTTGGAATTAAAGAGTAGGTTATACGGTTTAAACCCGAACTTCATTTAACTATTCCCGAGTCAACTTAAGTCCCGAAACAAACCCAAAACCCGACTCCTACATGTGCCACACGCCCCAAGGCACCTTTTCCCCTCAATTTAGGGCTTTTGATTACTTTTGATTAAACTAATACAAATATCTAAGATATTTGTAACTTTATCGATCTGTCAACTTAAATTCCGCAACAAATCGCTTAAACCCGGACCCGACTTCTTCCTCCTCCACACGCCTCTCCCTCTTGTCCCTTAGGATTAGATATTTTCATTTCTTTTGATTAAACTAACAAAATATCTAATAATATCTAGATATTTACCATAATATCTAAGATATTTATAAAACCCTAGTCAATCCCGTAACAACAAGTTCAAAACCCGACTCCCGTTAATCCCCTATATTACACGGTCCAACCTCCCCTCTTACTCACTAATTATCTTTTTATTTTACATTAAATTAACTTAATATCTACTTAATGCCTTCTTTAATATAATCACAATTGTTCTTCGTGTTCTTGATCGTTCTTGAGCAAAATCGTCACAAAACCTTCGTTACATGGCCAAATCCGTTCTAAATTATTTTTCTAGAGTCTCCTCTCCGCTCTTCATCTCCGTGTACGTTTCATTTTCAATTCCGACAAAATCGTTTTCAACACTTTAATTGTTGAAATCAAGTTTTAATACTAATAATGTTATTTTTGTCATTTCTTATAGGAGAAGATTATGAAGACGCGTTTGGTAACTCGTATATTTTAGAAGAAGATTAGTATACGGGTTTTTAGGTCTTATTTTGGTGCTATTTGGTTTTGAGCTACCTAAGGTAACGATTACCGAGTTACTCGACGAATTAATGTCACATATATTTTTGTTATTTACGGTTTTAAGTAGTAACATGCTAGGTTGTTATTATTATTAAGTTTTATGAGTTTTTAACATATTTAGTGTTTTTGACATGTTGGATGATTTGTTCATAATCATAATTTTAGTATGGATGATGGTTGAATTGGTTGTTAAAATGGATGGTTGTTAATTAAAACATGTTAGAAATAAATTTGGGGTTGTTGTTGGTGGTGGCCGTGACTGGTGGCCGAGAAACAGGCCCGGCAGGCCCGGTTCAGGCCCGGTCCAGGCGCGGCTGCCCGGTCTTGGTTGGCCCGTTAATTGGCCCTTTGGGCTTGTGTCGATACTTGATTGTTTTGTTGTTGTTTTGACGGGTTTTAAATATGTTAAGCATGCGGGAAATATTAAGAAACGATTTTAGAAATGGTTGACCAAAACAGGCCCAAACCAGGCACGTGGGCCCGGTCCAGGCCCGGTTCAGTCTCGGCCCGGTCTAGGCCCGGCTGACCCGTGAGCCCTCCTTTGGGCTTGTGACGGTTTTTGAGTTTATTGTTATTATTATATCATGTTTTGTAATATTTAGCAAGTGGGAAATTTTAATAAGTAAATTATTTTATTAAACGGTTTTCATAATATTATTATTTCTCACATGTTAGAAATTATAGCATGAGATTGTAGTTTAATTTGATATCCCTTAAGTCAAGCGGGTTTCGTAAGAATTAATAATTCACATGTTAGAAATTAGAATAAAGTAGCATGAAATGAATATGATGTTCTTATGTTCAAGCCTAAATGGCTAAGACTCTGTTTCTAGCCGGTTTGACAAAACGGGTTTGGTCAAACTATGATCTAGTCAGCCCCGTTTTGACTGATGACCCGTCGCGGGACTCGGGTCGGGGATTTGTCTTCAGGTAAAGTTTTATTTAATGAATGAATGAATGAATGAGCCTTAGTAGATATGAGGCGATATGATATTTGAATGTGATTTATATGCAATTAGTCACATGATAGGAAGTTTTTCCCGTGACTGTTTAATTGTATGATATATGTTGTGTTGACTAAGTACTCATAGAGAATTATGATTTTATGGCGTGTTGACCATTCTAATTCTAAATGAGTACCTTAGACCATGACATTGATAGACCTTACTATCTTTAACGAGTATATAGTTCACAGCTTGATAGCTTTTGTGTCCCTGGCTTGGGATTTTGATACCAAGCCGGGGCATGGCTGCCTAATTGCTTCCACTTTGGGAATGGAGCCAGCTTAAGTACTAGCCAACTCTGCTTAGGGGGTCTCCTAGTAGAGATTCTCATGTACTTTTGGTCATGAGACAGGGAATGGGTTCGCTGTTGTCGCTAGGTCTGCGCAGTCTAGGACTAGGATGTTTATCCTACCTTGTGGTATAGCCTCGAGTTACAGAAGTCGACTATTGACTGTGCTAAGAACTTATGCCTTTTTCTAGACGTATTGGTCTTTCATGTTTGATGGTTCTATGAATCTTAGAAGGTGAGATGCAAGCCGGCTACGGTTGATAGAGTTTGGATTACCGGTTGTTAACTGATTCACATGATAGCTTGCATGAGTAGCTTAGCCTTCATATGCTAGGTTATATGTTAGTTATTTGTTTCATAACATGAAAAGCATATCGTATATGTTAAGGCTTTGTATTTTCCATATACATCTCGTTTATGTTATTCATGTTTTATTAAACTCGACATTTCGTGGCTGGGAGAACTCGGAGTTACGCCCCACTTACTGTGGCTTCCGTGTTTATATTTAATGCGGTTGGCAGGTTTGTGATGGCATGCCCCCCCACCCCCCTTGGGTAATTGACGAGCTAGCGAGTGAAGTATTACCTTGGACGTATATTCAGTTCTTAGGATTGTATTATTTAATACACTCTTTTATTTCCGTATTTATTAGGGAGATATGTCTCCCGTTTTAGATACTTCTTATGTATAATATTATTTCCTTTTTGTTATGAACATTTTTCTTTAAGACACCTTTGTTATGATGAATATATTTAATGGTAGGTTCCGGTTTTAAAATTTACCGATTTTCACTTAAGGGAACCTATTAAAAACGTATTCTCATCTTTTATTTATTTAAATTACTTGTTTATCTTTCCGCAAATTCGAGGGTGTCACATAGAACCCTTGAGCTTAGCATTTGGGAGCTTCATATCGGGGAAATCGTTGAAGCGATAATCGGGCTTCTTGCAAAAGTAACAAATCAAAGGCTTAATTGTGAGATGTCAAGTTATGTAAGGTTTAGAGTTTGAGAGATTGAGGTTCAACAATGGTGGTTTAGGGTTTAGTTGAGAGAGGTGAAGTGATGATAGTTGTTGAAAAATGAATGTGAATAAGAGGAAATGGGTTCAATTTTGGTGGGTGAAGGAATACAAAGACCCAAAACTAGATGTGAGGCTTAACCCACTTAATTTTCCAAGTAGAACCCGAATATGGGCTCGGAATTGATGGATTAGACACGGATTTAACCCAACTACGAAAATTTTAATCTAAGACTAAACTAAGATTAATTAATAATAATTAAATATTATTAAATTCTAATTACTAAAATGGCGGGTGTTACATTATCCTTATGGATGTGTTCATGATATTTTCTAATGCTTCTAGTCTTACTATTAGTTCTGAGAAGTCTTAGTTTTATTCGAATGGGATGAGTCGTGAGATGGTGCACAGTATCCTTCAGGGTACTGGGTTCAAGAAAGGAGAGCTACCTTTCAAATACCTGGGGTGACAATTTCTCATAAAAGGCTTACAAGAAGTGATTGTAATGTGTTGGTAGATAGGATGATTAAGAGGGTTAAAGGGTGGAATAGTAGGAAGATATCCTATTCAGGTAGATTGATTCTGGTCATAACTGTCCTTGCTACTATATAATTATTGGTCACAAAGTTTTGTCTTGCCAGTAGGGGTAATGGAAAGAATTCAAGTTCTCTATAGGAATTTTATTTGGGAAGGTGAGGATAAATAATCAAAAGCACCTTTGGTGGCAAAGAAGACTCTGTGTAAATCTAAGAAACAAGATGCTTGGGTTTGATTTACAGTAGAAGTTGGAATGTTGCTGCAATACGGTAATTAGTTTGGTGGTTGGCTAATAAATACGACTATCTCTCGATCAGGTGGGTGAACTGCATTTACTTGAAGGATAATCCTTGATTCAGTTATGAACCTAATCCTAAAGTTCTTGGGCATGGAGAAAGGTTTGTGAGGTGAAGAACATCCTAAAAACTTGATATATACATGGCAAATGGAGGGGTAAAGATCATAGATACACTATTGCAGATGGGTATAAGTGGATTATGCAAGGGCCTGATGTTAAGGTTGGTTGGTATGGCTTGGTGTAGAACAGGTATAATGTTCCAAAGTGGAGTTTTAATGCTTGGTTGATAGATCAGCGTCTTCTGACTTTGGATAGGCTGGATAGAATGGGGATGGGATTGACCTCTGACTGTGTTCTGTGTGGGCAAGGACAGGAGGATCACATGCACTTGTTTCAGCACTTCATTTACACAAGGTTTTGTATCAAATTGTTGGCATACTCGATTCAGGTTCCAGTGAATGATCTAATGAATCCTAGTTGCTTGCTGAGACTGAAGACTCCAAGCATGGTGATAAGGCAGTTCATCTTTGTCATGGTTGTGGGTACATGCTATGAAATTTTGAGAACCAGAGATACGTGCAGGGTGGAAAGGTATCTGATTCATCCTTCAAGCTTGATACCGCAGGTCCAAGGGGAGTGTAGAAGACGTTTTACTGGTGTCTTCCAGGGTACTTTGAAGATGGACAATAAGGCGTGGTTTAGGCGGATTGGTGTGAATTTAGGAGATTAAGTTTGTAATAATCTTCATTAGTGTTCGCTTGAATATGCCTTAATTGTGATGGGCTGAATGACTATGTAATCGACAATTCTTTGAGCTTAATATTATTTACATGCTGCCAAAAAAAAACGTGAGGTTTGAGATCTAATACCAAATTAGTTTCGGATCTAATATACATAAGATTGATACATATATATATATATATATATGAGATTTCAAAATTAAGAAATTATTTGAAGAGTAAAAAAGATTAAAATCGTAATAGCTAATTGATTGATTAAAAAGAGGGATAAACAACCCTACAAATGAGGGATGAATTAGAAGTTGCCTTTAATTGAAAATTGACAGGAAAAAAACAAGGTAGAAGAAAAAGAAGATGTCGTTGTGCTCGCTTGTTGTAACAACCCGAAAAGTACCCAATTTGCTTAAGCAATAGCTTATGGATACTTTTCAGTAGAACTTAAGTTTTTAATAT
>JAIUZE010003794.1:0-55873 GCA_022085475.1 Heliosperma pusillum
CATAGAATCATACAAACATGAAAGACCAATACTTCTACAAACAGGCATAAGTTCTTAGAACCGTCAATAGTCATCTGTAACTCGAGGCTATACCACAAGGTAGGAAACATCCTAGTCCTAGACTGATCAGACCTAGCGACAACAGCTATTCCATTCCCCGTCCCATGACATAACCGTCTATGAGAAACTCTACTAGGCGACCCCCTAAGCAGAGATGGCTAGTACTTAAGCGGGCTCCCTTCCCAAAGCGGAACTCTTAGGATGCCATGCCCCGACTTGGAGATAAGCCCCCCAGGCCGTGACACAAAAGCTATCAAGCGGTAAACTCCGTATGCTCGTTAAAGATAGTATGGCCTATCAATGTCATGGTCCAAGATACTCATTAGAATTAGAATGGTCAAGACGCCATATATCCATAATTCTCTATGGGTAATTAGTCAACACGACACCAACCATATAATTAAACAGTCACGGGAAAAACATCCTATCATGTGACTAATTGCATATCAATAATAATCAAATATCATATCGCCTCATATCTACTAAGGCTAATTCAATAATTAAATACAACCTTACTTGAAGACAAATCCCCGACCCGAGTCCCGCGACGGGTCATCAGTCAAATCGGGGCTGACTAGATCTTAGTTTTACCAAACCCGTTGGATCAAACCGGCTAGAAACAGAGTCTTTATCACATAGACATAAAGTCAACATATTCATTACATGATATTTTATTAAAACTTCTAACATGTGAATTATTATATCATACGTAAACCCCCGTTTGACTTAAATGATATCCAATTAAACTACGATCTCGTCTTATAATTTCTAACATGTGAGAAATAATAATTTTATGAAAAAAAACCTTTTTAATTAAATATTTTACTTATTAATATTTCCCACTTGCTAAATATTACAAAACACGATAAAAATGACGATAACTCAAAAACCGTCACAAGTCCCAAAGTGGGACCCACGGGCTGAGTTTGGGCCGGACCCACATGGGCCTGGATGGGCCCCACGGCCTGTTTTGGGCTAAAATGGCAGATTTTACAACTTTTACTTAAACCGTTTTCTTAATATTTCCCGCATGCTTTAACATAATTAAAACCCGTCAAAACAACAATTAAACAATCAAACATCAACACAACCCAAAGACCAAAACCCGGACCCACCATGGACCAACCCAGACCGGGTCTGAACCGGCCTGGACCGGTCTGGTTGGTCCGGTTTTCAGCCTCCACTTCGGCCACCACCACTACAACCACAACAAATTGTTTCTAACATGTTTTAATTAATCAACACCCATTTTAACAACCAATTTAACCATCCATCATACAAAAATCATTATTATGAAAAATCATCCCAATTCATCAAGAACACTAACATGTGAAAAATTTCCTAAACAACATAAAAATCATAACTCAATAAAAATCATCAAAATTCATCAACATGATAAAAAAATCATAACTTAGGGAAAATCATCAAAATTTACCAAGAACACTAAACATATTATAAATTCATACAAAATCATAACAATCATAACTTATGGAAAATCATAAAAATTCATACAAGGACACTAACATGTTTATAAATTCATACAACACAATAAAATCATTACTTATCATGTTACTACCAAAATCATAAAAATATGAACCAAAAACAAAGATGACCCAAAATTAAAGAAACGAAACTAAATGCTATGTTACTAACTAAAATCATAAAAAAAAAACCATAACATGAACCAAAACTAAAAGCTATGTGACATTAATTCGTCGAGTAAAACGGAATTGTTACCTTAGCTAGCAAACCACTTAGCACCAAAATAATAATAAGAAGTATATAATAAGAAACCCTCCTACTAATCTTCACCCAAAATATACGAGTCTCCAAACTCGTCTTCAAAATCTTCCCCTATAAGAAATAACAAGAAAACATATTAGTACTAAAAATATGAATTTCCATAATTAAAGTGTTGAAAATGATCTTGACGGAATTGAAATTAAACCATACGTGAAGATGAGGAGCGAAGAGGAGAGTCTAGAAATATAAATTAGGATGGATTTAATTAAGAAACGAAGATTTTATGAAGGTTTTGCTCAAGAACGATGAAGAACAATTGATGAACGACGAAGAACACGAAGAACGATTAAATAAAGTGATGTTTTGATCTTAATTTGATTTGTTGTAAAATGAAAAGTTGTTTGTGAGTAAGGAAGAGTGGTTGAGCCGTGTGTTTATAGGCAATTAAGAATGTCGAGTTTTGAAATTGTTGTCACGTAATTGACTCGCGTTTAATAATTATTTTACGGTAAACGATTAAATATAATTAACGATAAAGTTAATTAAACTAAATATCAAGATATTATGATATTGTAATGAAAAATAATGAAAATATCAAGGCTTAAGAGTGGGTAAGGGAGCCGTGTGATCTTGTGATTGTCGGGTCAGATTTCGAGCGTTTTGCGTAATTTTCGTTAACTGATCGATAAAGTGAAATAATATCTAGATATTATGATATTATAATCAAAAGTAATGAAATATCAAGCCCTATTAGAGGACTAAATGAGCCGTGTGGTATGGTGAGGAATCGGTCTGTTTTTGAGCGATTTGCGAAATCTTCGTTGACGGATCGATAAAGTAATTAAATATCTAGATATTTTGATTAGTTTAATCAAAATAATTAAAATATCTAATTGTGAGTGGAAAACGATGACACGCGCGTGTGACTCATGCCAAAGTCGAGTTTCGATTTTGTTTCGCGCTTTACGATGAGTCGGGAATAGTTAAATGACGTTCGGTTAAAACCGTAAACGTTATTCTTTAAATTCCGAATAAATTCAAAATAATTATATTAAATTATGATAAATCTTAATAAATCTAAATAAAAATAAATCAAAAATATTATTTTTTTAAATAAAATTTCGGTCTTCAAACTTATGAGACGAGTCGGGAAAAGTCAACGGAAGTCAAAGTTGACTGAAAAGTCGAGAAAAGTCGAAGATGACTTAAAAGTCAAGAAAAGTTTAGGACGACTTAAAAGTCAAGAAAAGTCAATGACGACTTTAAAAAGTCAAGGAAAAGTCAAAGACGACTTAAAAGTCAAGAAAAGTCAAAGATGACTAAAAACGGTCTTTTCATGAAATCCCTCAGAAATTCCAAATACGAACGCGGAATTTCAAAATAAGACTCCGAACAAAAATTCCTATTTTAAAAACTTAAGTTCTACTGAAAAGTGTTAGTAAATATTTTTACTAGAAAAATCGGGTACTTTTCGGGTTGTTACAATGGTTGTTTTGGTGAATGTACCTTTTCAGCAGAGATTTGCATATTAATAGTGAATCTGTGTTTGTTTTTGATAAAGGTCATTTTTCGGTAAAGACTCGCGTAGATAGTTGGGCTACTTCTGTTTATTCGGGACCATGCCACGTTTATTGAAACACAGGTTTGATTCTTTACTTTTCTGTAAATTTTGGCGCAAGATTAATTATTGTGTATCTCGTTAGCCACATTATTGAAACTCATTGTATTTCGAGCCCTCTTTTCTTTAACTCAATTATCTAACTATTTGGTTTATAACTTTACTACTATTATTTATTTCTCTTTTCCTAATTTTTTTTAGCTTTTTTCATCTTCAAAGCTTTTCACGGTTCATTCTAATATTGGGGATTTTGATACGAATGCAGGTGCTGTCAAAGGTAATGGAAATCAGTCTACATATCCCACCTTTCAAGTCCATTTGAAGTGGTGAGTTGCCATGTTGTTTCTTACATTGGTTGTGCTATTTCCCATTGTGTATGTTTTCTGTTTTTATGTTTCAATATGTATTTTGAGGATTTGATGGATTTTGGTGTTAAATAAATGGTCCGTGTTTTTAGGGTTCTCAACCTGATTTTGCATTGTTGATTAGGTTTTGTTTTTAAGTTTGTGTTCTGTTATTCCATTGTAGCCATTCATTTTACTTTCCAATTTAGGCTCACTCTTTCATGATCTTGATCATCAATAACTAAAGTCCATATTATTATAGTTACTATAATTGAATAGAAGCTTGGTTTTGGTTAAAATTTGAATTGGTGGGTTCAGAATCATGTTTTTTGTACTCATAATGAATATATGCCTCCAGCCTGTGTTTGGTGAATTCTTAGCTTGTTCTTATTATGATTATATTTGATTTATTAGTTGAGAAATTACTTGCTCAATTATTCCTTTCCATCCTAAATCTAAGCAATTAACTCCAGAAATGGAAAAGGCAATCTACTTTCAAGGTATCACCGTTTTTAGTTAAAAATGACAAAACGGATAATCTGGTGTCAAGCAAAACTTGAAAGGAAGATTCTTCCACCGACCTTACTAAGGTAAACTTGCGTGCTAATTAAGTTGCCACTTATATGCTACACTTTTTATTTTAAATTTTTTCCCCTCACAACACAATTCCACTCCTCTCTAATGGAGCCAAAACCCCGATATACTTTGGCCAGGTCTATTTTTAACACATTGTAAGGCTGTTTAATTCACCCCCTTATCATGTTATATGTTTGAGCTTTTGAGCCTTTGATGTTTTATAAAATTATCTTTTTGTATGTTATTTAAACCGACTCATAGTCCCATTCACCCATGTCTTATACCCATCAACTTGGATGTTACATTACTGATTAGTGTTGTTGCTGAGCAGATAGTATAGGGTGCTTTAATGCTGACTTTCATTATGACTTCTGATCCAGGTATATATGCTAATTGATAAACGGGGAGGGCCTGATTTCTGATCCTCAAAGATCATTGCCATTATTGTTGGTCATTATTGATGGTTTGTCATCTGATCTTGGGGCATCAATTGCCAACTTGAATGCTTTTGCGTATCAGGTAGCAATCAATGATGCTTTTAGTCCCAAGTACTTTTCTCATTCTATCTGTGAACCTTGCTTATATCTTGTATGCTAGCTATATTCAGATGTATATACTCTTAGGCAAACAATGTCTTAAATAATGGTTTGAGATCAGAACTCGCACTTTCAGTTGTTTGGTGTCGCAAAATTCAGTTTTATTCTATTCTTATACAAAAACGAATAATTTTGAAATGGGAGAAAATGATAAGTCGTGAATTTTTTGGTGAGAAGTTTGTAGATTATATATTCATGAAGGTTTTATCTTTTTATCCTTTGTTAAAAAATTTGCTTATTCCTATACCTTATCATTACCACATTCTTGCTATAATTGACATTATTTAAGTTTTTGTGGAGTAGCATGACTGAGAAGGAGGTTGAATAGGGTAGTGACAAGACCAAAGGAGTTGCAACTGAGGTGCAGATCGTAGGGATAGGTGTTGAATTTTTAGCTAACTATCACAGGTCAACGCTTGAGATGACCATGGACATGGACATAGTCCCACCGGATATTCTCAGAAAAAGAAAACATAGCAACGTAAAGTATCCGTTTGACAATTTCTATTTTAGTTTTGCTATAGTGAAATTAGGGTTTTGAGAATGGTTATATTGTTATCTTATTATCTCCATCATTGCGCCTTTTCTGATTTCTTCACCTTCAATCTGGGTATATCTTTAATAATCTCGGTATTTTGGGGAATTTGATTGTATTTATTTATTGATTGGTATATGTTTGATATCTATTGTATTTTTTTTATATCTATCTATTGTAGCGAATCAAAGCAGCTCACTTTATGCAATATTTGATCATGGTATATTCAATTCTTATGCTTTTGATCATGATAATTTTTCCTTGAATTTGTGGCTCTATTTATAGAGTAAACTGTTATGTAGAGTATTTATATATTAGGGAAGTATTTGGAAGTTCAGCTTAGTGACCCAAGTATATCATCTGTTTGCTTTGTTGATCAATGCAAATATGTGAAACATGCCCATGGATCGTTACCCAGTAAAGTACTCTTTCCTTCTTATTTTTTTGGTTTAATTTTTACATTCATTGTAAGTGATTTTTTAATCAGAAGTTGACAATTGAGTGGGACGAAAGTGTGATATATTTCGTTTGAGTTGGGACAATTGTTCTGTTGATCTATATTTTAATAAATTTGTTCCGTTTCATTCATCAATAAATTTGTTTATGGGTCTGTTTCCTTTATAAATTGGTTCCGTTGATCAATACCTTCTTTAATTCCATCCATTCCTTTTGATTTATTTTTAAAAATGAACTTAATGCTCTTTATTTATTATCGGTGGTTTATATAGTTTGTGAGACTGATTGTATTAGTTAGAATTCTGAACCGGGTTGTGCTTCTTTGCATGTGGTAGTTCATTTTATTAATGCTAAATATTTTTGTTGAGAGGGTAGATCAAGAGAATTTTAAAGATAGTACTATGTGTTTATAGCATGTGAGGTAAATTCTTTTTTCTACTTCAAAATTTGGTTTAAATGCCGAGGCATCAGTAGATCAATCGGAAAGGACCTCAGGTTTATTCTTTTTTCTTTATCAGTAGCTTTACGTCTTTAAGGTTTAGTAAAATTCTTGTTGGAATTTTTTACTTTGAGACAATCTCTTATTGGAACCTTTGATGGTAGGACATCCCTAAATTAGAATTTAAGGCGAACCTAGCACCTATACACTTCTATTTTTCATGTTCTTTCCCCGGATCAAATGTGGGTTTTTAGGGTATTTGAGAGAGTGCTTAGGATTTTTTGGGTGTGTGTGTTTTCAAGTCTTAAAATTATTTACCAACATGTCCTTGGACTAAACGAGCTTCTGTTTTGTCTCCAGCCATCTAACAACAGGACCAAAAGAGAGGGACGAGAGACGGCGAATTTCTGATGTCATGGAGATATTAAGGAAGACTATATTATATCACGTTAATCTATATTCTCCGCATGCATGCAATTTTGTCCTATTAAAATGAGACCACTTCCTAAGTTGACAAAATATTAATATGAGACGGGTTAACATGTGAGACTAACCCATCAAACACATGGCCTAATGAGGAGATCATAAGGATATGATTCGGTTTCATATGTGAGAATGTCTAATAAATGACTCATTGTCCCAAGTCTGTTAACCATAATAATGAGTGCATTGGGTTAACCTTTGTCAAATCTTGGTGAAACTGCGTCATCCGTCTTAGTGATTTGAATTATCAAGTTCCACTCTCATATTGATTTGCAAGGCACTCACTGAGTTGATAAATTGGAATGTTTTGTTAGAGAATGACCAGGTAAGTTATTGCAATATATTAGTCCGTTTTTGTAGGATATTTGTTTCTTTGATTTATTTAATTGTCTTTGATGAATTAATATCTAAATCCTGATACGTATTCTTTTTTAACAGCTCCAAGAAAGCAAATACTAGAGTGAGTCTTCGCAGTGTGGAGAGTAGGAAATATATGCTTTCCTCCTACAAAACACCTCACTTTCTGGAGCTACACAGAGAGCCATACCCTAGAATAAAACATCATTTATTTTCCACAAGCGATTGCTCAGGCATGCTCGCCAATGTTACATTAAGTTAAAATGGTAAATTTTGGGAAGTGTGTGTTATGGTTAGTTTCAGCCCTCGGGGTATCTGCGCTGTGATATCAGCCCTTACTCCTTGTGCTGCAAAAGGGTATGAAACGGTGTCCGGTGTTGGATACAACTACATTGTGAAAATTTTCATGCTCTTGGTTTAGAATGAACTGGCAAGGTGTTGGAGTGTTGGGGGACACCGTGCATCAAGTTAAACTCTTTCGGGGTGTTTGACACAATTATGTTACGAAAACTTTTATGTTCTTGGTTTAAAATGAATCGTGTAAATGGATGTGCTATTATTTCTGTTTTAGCTTATTTTAGTTAGAACTCGATTTTAACATAAGACACCAACAACTGCTTTGAGAACAGCTTATAACCTTTATCAAACGAAAGAAATTAACCCTTTGATGAGCCCAGAGTGACTGGCAAAGGCAAGAGAAAATAGATAAAAATCCAGTAGGAAATAAAGGCTTTGCATAGTTTATAGACCCCGCTCCGCTCTGCCATAGGTGTTATAGTTTTGGGTACTGGTTTTGAAATATTTCATACAGCTAACTGTTTTGCTTCATTTGGGTAAATAACTTACATGAATGTTTTTTACATTCTTTGGCTATCAAACTATTGGCTGCAGTTATTTTGTTAGATGGGTTTGAATATGGGCATATGAACAGCTTTATTGTGCTGGTACTTGTTAAGTTTTTCGTAGTGAACTTATGATGCTTGTATTTATTAAGTTCATTATTCTCCCATTTCGTAATATTTCAATCTATCGATCGTTTGAGAAGTTGTTCATAAAATGTCTAAAGTTCCTCTACTATTGTTGGCATTCCGTCCCATTGTGTCATAGGGTCTTGTGCCTCTAATATGATCAGACTAATGTTTCATTATTCAAGAGTAATTGTTCTCTCGCCATATTCTATAGAATGTTCAGGCTTGCAATTTGTTCAGTGTGATTGAAATAGCTTAGTCATTACCTAAAAATTATGGCACCTCAAAGTGAATAAACTTAGGCTAGATTATACCTTATGTGGTTGACTTAACGAAGAGAAGAAAGCAGCCTTTGCTGCTTCATTTGTTGCTGAAGCTAAGCTTAGTCGAGTTCATGCTCTATAGAAGCATGACGACATAATGCCTCCCATTGAGGTCTTTTGCATTGAAAATTTGCATATGATATTAGTTATTTACGGTTTTTAATGTGTGTGTGTAGGTTCTTTGGATGGATGGTTGGTTCAATCTGCTAGTTAATGGAGGCTTGTTTGCGTTGCAAATTATTCGACTTCGATCAGCTTACTGATTTACAGTTGTGTAGGCGGATACAAGGGGGAGGGATGGTAGGGAGAGCCAATGAGGAAGTTGGAGAGGAAGGCAGTGAGAGGGTTATGGAGATTTCAGAGGGTGGGAGAATGTTTCTGTTCGTCCTTTTCAGGCTGGTTGTGGGGAAAAACGGAAGGTGGGGGAGAACGTTGAGATGGTCAGAGGGAGGGGAGGTTCTTTGTTTGGTCTTTCCATTTGCATTCCTGAGAATATCTTGCATTTCGAATTTCCCGTAGATTATTGTAATCGCTAAAGTTGAATAGCTTTTTTTTGCTCCTACAAATTCTCTGTTATAAGGTGTTGAAGCTTGGTTTTTTCTTTGGTCCAGTAATCGCTTTGGCAACTGGGTAAAGTTTCGACCCTTACTTAAACCAACGGAATTACCTGGCATAAATGAATGACATGTGATTTTATAAACATATGTAATAAGCGCCTATTTTGAAACCCCACGGTACCGAAAAAATCTGAGTTCCGTCTCTAAAAGTATAGCTACCGTGAATGTAAGATGGAAGAGCATTTCTCTTAAGGTTGCAGTCGTATTGTTTTGTTATATGAATACATTAGCAAATGAACAATGTATATTATTACATTTATCCTAACAGAACTTCTTGCTTAATATGGTCAGTAATTTCCGAATCATATGAACTCAAATACGGGAAGGACCCTCAAGATATGCACGTTGGTGTTGTACAAACTGGGGAGCGTGCTTTGATAATTGATGATCTTGCTGCGTCAGGGATCTTCTTGTGACATGTGGTACTCTGTGTACCAATCAGGCTTCTTCGTAGGTTCTGTTTTGTTTTGATACTTAACTACTCTTTGTCCTTTTCTTTCTACGAGAAAAAAAACTACTGGTTTTATAGAGCGGGTTGGTGTTGAAGTTGTCTGATGCGCCTGCGTAATTGGGTTTTACTAATGTGTTTCTTTTGTTTTGATGAGAATTTTATAAACACATACCTAATTTTTCCAACTAGGTTCACTCTGTATTTTCAACAAAAAAATGCGCAGGGAAAAGATAAGGAGCGTCTGGAGATTTTTAAGGAGTTGGTCGACGATTTATTTACTGCTGCTTATATATATATAACTTTTTTTTCTTCTGGTTAGTAATTCATTCCCGCTATAATCAGCATCATAACCTCTTTTCCAGCAAATACTTTCTTTCAAGATTTTAGTTTAGAAACTTATGTTTTAGTTTAGAAACTAACGCGTTTCGATCACCATGCTTATGAGTTGTGAATGAAGTTCATGTGTTTGATTGTAGCATGGTTCGTCGTGTTCTATTTGTCTGCGAGTAAGTAATATGTTTACGGTTTTGTTTGGGATGAGAGTAATTAATATAGGAGTAAGGGAGGGTTACCCGTAAAGGGGAAAATAATAATCACGATCCCCTTTCTCTAGGGTATTGCATTACCTGAATATGAGTTTTCGAATGTGGGTTCAATGGTGTCGTTTTGTGGGTGATCGGTTGTTGGAGTGGATGTAGAAGCGGTAGAAGTATTGGCGTGTTGACGCCTAACCTTTGTTGAATTCCTTACTCGAGCAAGTGTATTAGCTCTTACGGTCCTAAACAACCTTTCACCCCTGCACTCAAAAGCAACTCAAAAACAACATAAGTAGTAACTATGACTCCTAGTAGTAACATAAAAAAAGACCTTTCACCCCTAGGCATGCACTCAAAAGCAACTCAAAAACAACATAGACTCCTAGTGTGTTTTGGGCACACTAGGGAAAGACAATAGTTCAAGGCACTCTACAAATAGTCAGGCAACTAAACACCAACAAAAACAACAATAAGTAACTATGACTAAATCTAAGACACAAAGCAAACTATGAGTTTCCTAACGCCATCCCTGGCAACTGCGCCATTTGATGAAGAGTGGTTTTGTCGTCAATTCACACATCAAAGAAAAACCCAATATAAGTAGTATATATGGGTTAAATCCACGAGGATGGAGAGGTCAACTACAAGTTTGATTACGTCCTATTTTAGCCTAACAAGAGTTGAATGAGGTGATTAGCTACGAATTACTAAATGCAACAAATCGCTAAAATGATAAGGTTAAAAACAATTTATGAAAAACTAAGGTAAAGGGTTCACCGTAGGGGGATCAATGGATTAGTCAACTAATTAGCAAGTGGGTAATAAGTTTGAACATAATTAATTGTTAATGTCTCAACAATTAATAATCTTCAACAAAGCTATCGCATTTGTCTCAAATTACTCATATAAACACTAGTCTAATCATATCTCTACCGATGTCGCTTAAGAGATAATCAAACAATACTCGATAAAGTGTGTAACTTTCGTTTATACAATTCATCGAACACCTAGTGTGCATATGGGTAATACTCTAATTATCACCACGAGTCTACTAATTACTCAACCAACTCTCCCACATAATCCTCCCTTAGGTTCCCCCTAAACCCTAGAGGGAGACTATTAACTCATGTTGAGGGAAAGCAAGCAACTAAACAATAAGAATAAGGAGATGAACATCATAATTTAGAAAGGAAGAATTCTAACAATCAAATGACAAATAATTAACTTGAAATGAAATAAATTGCATAAACAACTAAAAGATGAAAAATTTATACCAACAATACTTGTATTAATGAAATAGGGAGAATGTCTTCACCCAAAATCTTCAATACAAACACAAGACTAGGATAGTTTTACAAACAGAGACTAGATCTAGTTATTTGAATTGAGAAACTAAGCTTAATTAAGAAACGATTAAGAGAGTAATTAGTAAGTATTAGAGATTACAAATATTCTAGGATTTTGTACTAAGAGTTGATGAAAAAGCTGCATACAAAAATTAGGGAGATGGTATATATAGGTATCTCAAAATTAAGAAAGAAAATAGAAGAGTAAAGTGGAAATGTGGGCTTGTGTTCCAGGCCGGGTGCCCGGCCGCCGGTCCTCTGACCGTCCTGGAGCACAGCAGACTCTTCCTTCTCTTCTTCTCCAAAAATATTCTAAGTATAGGAAAGGGGAGTCCCAGTCGGGTGCCCGGCCGCCGGTCCTCTAACCGGCCTGGAGCATATCAGGATCTTCAAGCTTCTCCATTCTATTCTGTTGATGCGCAGGCCGGGTGGTGGGTCGGCCGCCGGGTGCCCGGCCGGCGCTACCTGGCCTCTTCCTTCTTTCTCTCTTCTTACTTCTATGTGGGAGTCGTGGTCCGAGCCGGGTGGTCGGCCGTCGGTCGTTGGACTGGCATGCGCCACCGGAAAGCTTTCTCTTCATTTCTTCTTCTCATTTTCGAATCCCAACTTATGCAAGGCCTTTATGCCCCGATTTCTTCATGTCCGCCTTAATTCCTGCAAAAGGAGATCAACATTCATAGCACGGAAGATCGGGAAGTAAAATGCAATTAAAGGCACGCCTATCCGTGTAAACGGACCACAATGGGGACGAAAATGAGAGAAAAAAATGTAACTAATTAAATGCTTATCAGCTTGCTTGATGCTTCTATACCAAAATGAGGACGCTGCTATCGGTACGAAGAGGGAAAGCCAGCCGCGGTGTCGTCAGTGCAACGTTCAAACGTTTCACAGACAAAGGTATGATTGTTATTTTGCTCTCTCAAGAGCAGGTAGGACGAAAATGACATAATTTTGTTGGTACAGAGCAAATTCTTATGGGTCTTATTAGGGAAGACACTGGTATATTTGCGAAGGTACTGAAATCAATGGGAATGGGGTTGAACTTCCATTCACTCCTGGTCCTAAGCGGGTGTTGGAACGTTCGTTGGAGGAAGCTCGCCAACTCGGTATGTCATTTTGGCAAGTGTGTGAGTGATCGTGGAAGGGGTGCCCATGGTGGATGCTCAAACTACGTTGTCCTATTGTCCTATTGCTGGAAGTGCTTACGGTGGTTAACAAGCAAAAAGAATGTGCAGGAGTTCCTATTTTGAAATTTTTAATTGCCTACTTTGTTTCTATGTTTGAATATTTACCAACCTTATGGACTTAAGCATGGATAAGTTTTATCTATAGCCTTTTGGGTGGTTGCCACAATTTGTGTTGTACTCTTATAACTTTTCAGTTAAATGTAAGCACTACATTCTTCACAAATCTTGCATGTGTAACTGGGTAGCGATATATTGTCATACCATTGGCACAAATATATTCTTATTCAAAATTTGCGCAACTTCAAATATGTCAAATAAATTGATGAAAGAAAAAGAAGCAAAAACATGCCAAACACACATGCTAACTTCAATGTTTACCCGTCAACTAAGTTAAAGCGGTTTCGCACGCGGTCCAAACAACTAGCTGTTACAAAAGTGTAAAGTTCGATGAAGAAAAGGGTGGGGTATTGGTAAATGTTATGTTTTCATATAGTGGGTCTTGTGCTCGATCCATATCTCTTGTATTTTTTGTGTTTAATTGAGAAGTCATTTTTTTGGGCTTAATTTACCTATTTCGGTTTCCCAACTGTTATACTCGTCGATGTTTTGCTAATTATCGTCAAAAATTTACAATGATTTTCCCCTTTTACCAGCCCTTCCTTCTTCCCCTCATATAAAAACTAACCTATATCATATTTTTAGAAACCTATATCACTTTTATAAATTCCGTTTCATAAAAAATTCCATGTCATAAAAAAATTTAAAAACCGCGTTTGTTGGTTCCTCTTTTCAAACCGAAAAACGATTAGCGGGTGTTATTCCGCCCTTTCAACAATAAAAGTAGTCAATACGAAGAGACGTGTTCGGCCCCCGTCTTTTGTTACTTCCTCTTTGCAAACCGAAACCGAGTCCAAGGCGGTTTGAGATGCCAAAATAAAACCTTCTCTACTTGAACAAAATCGTCGATTAGTTACGTAAATTAGGAAAACGTAAATTAATATCGTAAAATTTATAAAAATAAATAAATTAATAATAGTGTCAGACGAGTTGACTACTCGTCCAGCCCTAGGGTAAGACGAGGAGCTGGCTCGTCTGACCCTAGGCATGGATGAGTTGTCTCCTCGTCTGACCCTAGGGGTGGACGAGCTCTCATCTCGTCCATCTCAAGGGCCCGACGAGAAGCCAACTCGTCCAGCCCTAGGGTTAGACGAACCAGCTCTTCGTCCGCTTTTTTTTTAAAAGAATATTACGAGTAATTAAATTCATTTCCGTTACTAGTTTGATTATTTTCGTAATCGTTGTTATCCGTCATCGTAATAACCATTTCAAATAAAAAACCGTCTCAAGAAACCGTCTTTGTGTTTTTTAATAATTTTTTAGTGAAGCCGTCTTTTTTTAGAAAAAAAAAGTGGGTAAGTGGTAATTTTTTATGACAAGGGCAAAGTCGGTAGTTTATTAGTAATTTATCGATGATAATTAGTAATGTTTCGACGATTTTAGCAGCACCCATTTATCGGAATTACTTTTTCACAAACGAATTTTACTCTATCACATACTGCAAATGATAAAGATACTGCAAATGGCTATTGGGTTCGGTTACTAATGCTTCCTTCCCAATTTTTGTTTTCCCATTTAACATTAAATATTGTAGAACATTTGAGCAACGTTGTTCATCTTGTGAGAATGATGTTCATTTTTCGGCGAAAATCGTTGGGGGAGGCTTGTAGATACCTCGTTTCTACACCTTTTGTCAACCACCCAGTGATGATTAGGCCGCATGTTTGGTACACGAAACGATTTATGACAGTTCGTAAGTTTATCGTCAAGTGATAGCTCAAACACTTATGTCTACCCCTTGGTCGTCATCTACGCGTCGGTACGGTCGTTTTGACAGTCATTAGAGTTCATTTGGAGTCCAGGTCGAAAACCGCTTCATTTTCTATAAACCGTTTTTAAACTCCGAGTCGGAACACTCCGAAATATTCTGAATATTTTATTATATTTTCAAATTCTACCTTTTTAATATAATTATCTCGTTTTATCTTTTAAAATGAAAGTTTAGATCAACCACAATTCCGTAATAAAAACGTTGGAATCTTCCTTCTTTAGCAGGAAACCTCTGGGAAATGACGCAGCAGGTGCTGCGCCTCTTCCAAGGATCGCAGTCCTGCTGCGCCTCTTCCCCGGCTTGTTTTCTCCGTTTTCGTGATAAGTTTGAGTTGTTCAACGACTCTTTCACATTTTCTATTATAAAAGGAGAGGTTAGTTCTCACTTTTAAGGCACGCGAGTGTTCCGCCTCTTCTCTTCTCTTCTTTCTTTGAATTCTAGACCTTACTCTAAGCTATTGACATCTACGTGCTTGATCAATCGACCACTGACAACGTCAAATATTGTCGTGTCTAGTAGTAATTTTTAGAGTCTTTCGTTTTACTTTTTACGGGTCATTAGCTTTGTTTTTATGTTAATTTTAGTTTTTGTAATAATGTTAGTATTTAGTATTTTAAGTCAATTTTGAGAGTCAAATCCCGAAAGTCAATGAAAGTCAAACCCGAAAACCCGAGACCCAAAAACCCGGAAATTGGAGTGGGCTAGCAATGAATCACCAAGGTATGAAGACCAAGCCCAATGGGTCAATGGAAGTCAAGGCGGGGCCAAAAGACTATGGGTCAACGAAAGTCAAAGAAGGAAGCAAAGGTAAAAACTGGCAGTGCTCGACGCAGCCTGCGTCAGCACGACGCAGCCTGCGTCAGCACGACGCAGCCTGCGTCGTTTCTCAGCACGGGATTTCTTCATTTTCTCGTCTTGTCTTTTGGAAGCCCACCTTTCAAGGCCCCTAGGTTTGCGGACCAAGGGTATATAAGAAGAAAACTGAAGAGAGAGAGAAGAATCAAGCATTCAACATTCAACATTATATTTTCCTTAGAATTCTCTACTTTTGTTCTTCAACTTTGGCTCTTGTAATGGGTTTTTACTTAGAAATTGGTTGTAATATGAAGACTATGGGTAGCTAATCTTTCTTTGCTTAGTGTAATTTGAACAAGTTCTTCCCTTTTAGCATTGTAAGACCTTTTTAATCCTTCCTTCTCTATTTAATTCCATTTTCCTATGTTTGAATTTCATTGTTAAATGAATGGTTGTTGAGACTAACCATCTTAGTAATTGTTTGTTTGATTAAATCGCTTTGTCTTGATGAATTTGGTTGATTTGTCTTGGTATTTGTTGAAGCAACTTTGAAAGATTGTAACTTTGGTTTAAAAGTTGGAATCTTTTGAGTGGAATTTGGGTTATTGTGTATTTAGGACATGGTTTAATGTTTTATTACATGATTCTAGCATGTTTCTATGGTTTTGTGCTTAAAGCTTGCATCTTTATTTATGCTTATGTTTTAATAAGTATGGGTTTAGTTGTATTGAGTCATTTATGGATGGTTTAATTCATGGTGGCTATTTCTTAAAAGTTTGTAATAGATAATTAGAGCAAGGAAGGAAAGGAGGGGTCTTTACTTTGTTAATTGTGGGGAACTTGGGATAATTGCACTAAGTTCTTTCTCCATATTTGAATCTTTGAGTATTTAGTTGTTGTTGGTAATTTTAGACTTGATAATCAATTCTCATGAAAAACTCTCTCCATTTATGTTTTCCTACATGTTTTCCATTGTGAATATCATAGTTTGTAATTAATTTAAGTCTTTGTTTTGATTAATATTTTAATTAGTAATTAGTGTCTTAATTTGTGATTAGAGTCATTAGATTTGTCAATTGATATTTTGCAAGAGTCTAGATTAGATTATTTTAGCTAATACCGCTTTCCCTTGGGTTCAATCCTTTTCTTACCCTTACTACCCTTTTATTTAGGTTGGTTTGAGTCTAGATTTGGTTTTATAAATTGTTATTTGATTTAGCTAATTTGCGGATTTAACGACACCGTATTTTAGAACATCAAATTTGGCGCCGTTGCCGGGGAAGGCAATATAGCTAAATATCAAATTGAACTCTTGTTAGTGTCATACTTTGTTTAGATTGTTTTTCAAATATTTCTTTTTGTATTGTTTGTAGGTTACTTGGTGTTGAAGTTACTAATTGTGTTGTGGAGTTGTTTTTAAAAGTTTATGCCTAGGTCACAAGAAGGACTTGGTGACCAAGACATTGACCCATCCTCAAGTAGCATTTCCAATTGGTTGTTTTCGAATCCCCTCTATAGGAGACCCTTTTGGAGGGAGCCTAGTGAAGAGGAGTTTGGGAACAATATTTTTCAAGAACCACAAGAACAAGTGTTTGAGTCACCTCCTAGGAGACCACCACCCTTGAACATCATCTACCCACCCGAAATGGAAGATAATAGAACTATTGGTGAAATCCGGGCAAGAAACTATGAAGAGCAACCGTTGTGTATCGCATACCCTCCCATGGGGGATGTAAATTTCGAGCTCAAGGGGTTCTTTGTCCATAATTTGCCTAGATTTCATGGAATGGTGGGGAATGATCCCAATAGGCACTTGGCCGAATTCCATATGATATGCCAAGGGGCCATCCCTCAAGGAGTGACCGAAGACCAATTTAAGCTTAGGGCATTTCCATTCTCTCTACAAGATGCCGCTAAGGAATGGTTATTTTGTCTTCCGGCCCATTCCGTCACTACTTGGGTGGGTTTGAAGAAGAAATTTCTTGAGAAATATTATCCGGATTTAAGGCATAACCATTCAAAGAAGCTCATCACTACCATTGAACAAGACATGGGGGAAACTCTCTATGACTATTGGGAGCGCTTCAAAAGCCTCGTGGCAAGGTGCCCGTATCATGAGATGTCGGGTGATGATTTATTGACGGCCTTCAATGAAGGATTATGCCAAAACGACCAACGGATGATTATAGCCGCCACCGGAGGTGGCATTGATACACTTAATGTGGCCGAGGCCAACAACATTATTGAGAAGTTGGCTATGAACACAAGAAGCTACGGGAGGAAAAATGAAAGGGGAGGAAGCTCTAGAAATGTATCTTCCATGGAAGATCCCTATGCCTCTCAAAATCACAAAATCATGCAAGAGATGGGTGAACTCAAAAGCATGGTGTCCAACTTGGTTGTCAACAAAAGTAGTCTATTTTCTCAACACCCCGAATCACTTGAATGTTCTTATTGTGGAGGTGACCATGCTACAAATACATGTTACATCATGATTGAGCAAGGAGCCACCATGGAGAGTGTCAATGCCATGGGGTATGGGAATTACAATGCTAGAAACCCAAGTGGTGGAGGGATGTATAACCAAGTGGGAAATCGTGATCTTTTGGGGTGGGGAGGAGACAAGTCAAAGAGTTGTGAAAATGGTCAATTCAATCACTTGAGAGCCCAAAATCCAACCCAAAACCGAAACACAAATTTCAACCAAAATCCCCAAAGAAATTTCAACAACCCAAGACCCAACAACTCAAATTTTCCAAGTAATTCTCAATCCCAAAGACAACCAAACCAAGGTCCAAATCAAGGGAGTTCTTCTTCTCAAGGGAACTTGAGTGACATCTTGCAAACACTCCTTGCCAATCAAGAGAAAAATAAGGAGGAGGCAAGGAGGGATAGAGAGGAAGCAAGGAAGGATAGGGAGGCTAACAACCTTAGGGTGAACAACTTGGAAACCCAACTATCCCAAATGGCCTCAAATTTGTCAAAATCCCAAGCCTCAAGCTCCACAAGATTCCCATCTCAAACCATTCCCCCACCTAGGGAAAATGCTAGTGCCATGACCTTGAGGGGAGGCAAAGAGTTGGAAGTAAACCCCCTTGGAAGAGGAAAGGAAAAGATGAAGAATCTTGAGATGGAAACTTTGGAGATTGAAGACCAAGGAGAATTGGTGGTTGGTCAAGAAGAGATATCGAAGAATGAGAAAGGGGCATCCACAAGCAAGGACCCCAAAGGAGACATTTCAAGGAAGGGCAAGGACACTATTGAAGATGAGGAAGTGGAAGAGTACATACCGGAAGTCCCATTTCCTAGTGCTTTGATAAGCACAAGGAAATATGCCAAGGAGAATGACTTATATGAGACTTTCCGGAAATGTGAGGTAAACATCCCGCTTCTTAACTTGTTGAATAGTGTCCCTAGGTATGCCAAGTTTTTGAAAGAACTTTGTACACCTAGGAGAAATCCAAAGAAGGGAACCCATAAGGTTAGGGTGAGTGAACATGTGTCGGCCATTTTCAAACAAAATTTACCAAAGAAATGTGGAGACCCGGGCATGTTCACTATTCCTTGCACTATTGGGGGGAAAAGTTTTAAACGTGCCATGCTAGACCTTGGGGCTTCTATAAACGTCATGCCTCTATCTATTTATGAGACCCTAGGCTTAGGACCTTTGTCTAAAACCGGGGTAGTCATTCAACTTGCCGATAGGTCTAGTGTTTACCCCAAGGGTATGGTAGAGGATGTGCTAGTGGAAGTCGATAATCTTGTCTTCCCGGCGGATTTCTACGTCTTAGATATGGAATCTAGCTCTAGTGCCACCCCTCTCCTTCTTGGTAGGCCGTTTATGAAGACTTCAAATACCAAGATCGATGTTTCAAACGGGTGCTTGACTATGGAGTTTGAAGGGAAAAGATTAACTTACAATATATATGACTCCATGAGGCACCCGAGTGACCATCAATCTTGTTTCTTCTTGGATATCTTTGAGCCATTAGTGAATCAAATGTATAAACTTTGTGATAGAGACCCACTCGAGATAGCTTTAACTAACCCCATGGAAGAGGAAGGTTTGCGCTTGTTGTTGGCCGTTTATGTGCAGGAATGTCTTGAAGACTTGGAGAGGGAAGAGCCCATAGAAACACATGAGGAGCTCAACGTTATAGAGATGCTAAAAACAGGGCAAGGCAGCGCTCGACGCAGCCTGCGTCACTGGACGCAGCCTGCGTCCTGCACTGGCGAACTTGTCCGAGTTGTTTGCCTTGAGTATTCCACTCCACAAGCCCCTCCCTTCCATAATCCAGCCCCCGAAGGTCGAGTTGAAGACCCTCCCAAGCCATTTGAAGTACATCTTTCTAGGGGACAAGAACACCCTACCACTTATCATTTCAAGCACACTCACCGAGGACCAAGAAGAGAAATTGGTAGCATTACTTCAAAAGCATAAGGATACATTTGGTTGGAGCATAGCGGACCTAAAGGGGATAAGCCCGGTGACTTGCATGCACAAGATACGGCTTGAAGTGGATGCCAAACCGGTCCGACAACCCCAAAGGAGGCTCAATCCACCAATGGCGGAGGTAGTGCAAGAAGAGGTAATTAAGCTATTGCAAATGGGTATCATTTTCCCTATTTCCGACTCTAGTTGGGTTAGCCCAACTCAAGTCGTACCCAAAAAGGGAGGAGTGACGGTAGTCAAGAATGCACAAGAAGACTTGGTCTCCACCCGACCACAAACCGGTTGGAGAGTGTGTATTGACTACCGCCTCTTGAATGCGGTTACATTGAAAGACCATTTCCCGCTACCATTTATTGATCAAATGTTAGAAAGACTAGCGGGAAAAGCTTTCTATTGTTTCCTTGACGGGTACTCGGGGTATTTTCAAATCCCAATCGCACCCGAGGACCAAGTCAAGACCACATTCACATGCCCATTTGGTACATTTGCTTATCGCCGTATGCCCTTTGGTTTGTGTAATGCTCCGAGAACTTTTCAACGGTGCATGTTGAGTATTTTCTCCGACTATGTAGAAAGAATCATAGAAGTATTCATGGACGATTTCACCGTCCATGGGGACTCCTATGATGCATGTCTAAAACACCTTGCTCTTGTCTTAGAGCGATGCCAAGAGTCTCATCTCATTTTAAACTCCGAAAAATGTCATTTCATGGTGACTAGTGGCATCGTTTTAGGACATGTAGTGTCGAAAGGGGGGTTGAGGTGGATAAGGCTAAGGTTGACATCATAAAAACTTTACCTTATCCCTCTAACACCCGAGACATTAGGTCTTTTCTAGGACATGCCGGTTTCTACCGGAGAGTTATTAAGGATTTTTCCAAGATTGCTAACCCTTTATGCAAGCTTTTGCACAAAGAAGCGGAATTTGTTTTTGATGACAAATGTAGGAAAGCATTCAATGACTTGAAGGAGAGATTGGTCACCGCACCAATTATTCAAGCACCACGATGGGATCTTCCATTTGAAATCATGACCGATGCAAGTGACTATGCATTGGGAGTGGTTTTGGGTCAAAAGAGTGACAAGGGACCCCATGTGATCCAATATGCTTCTACCCTCTTGAATGATGCTCAAAAGAACTATTCCACGACGGAGAAGGAATTCCTTGGTGTGATTTATGCTCTAGAAAAATTCCGATCTTATCTCTTGGGCACAAAGGTGATCATCTACACCGATCATGCCGCCATTAGATACCTTGTGGCAAAGAAGGATGCAAAGCCAAGGTTGTTGAGATGGATTCTTCTCCTAAGTGAGTTTGATGTGGAAATAAAAGACAAGAAAGGGGTGAAGAATGTGGTGGCGGATCATTTGAGCCGGCTAAACCATGAAGGAAGACCATCATGCCCTCTTGAGGAGGTTGAAGGAGGTCTCCCTCATGAGTCACTTTATGCTATACAAGTGGAAGAGCCATGGTATGCTACCATGGTCAACTATTTGGTGACAAAGCGGCTCCCAAGCCATTTCTCTTCTCATCAAAAGAGCAAAGTCAAATCCGATGCCAAGTACTATACATGGGATGATCCTTACTTGTGGAAGTTTTGCCAAGATCAACTTGTGAGAAGATGTGTGCCCGAGAGTGAGATCCCTTCCATCTTACATCATTGTCATGACTATGCTTGTGGAGGACATTTTGGGCCACAAAGAACCGCTAGAAAAGTGCTTGAATGCGGTTTCTTTTGGCCAAGCCTTTTTAAAGATGCCCACAAATTTGTAAAGACTTGTGACCGATGTCAAAGGGTGGGGAATTTGACAAAGAGAAATGAGATGCCACAACAACCTCTTATATATTGTGAGATCTTTGATGTGTGGGGAATTGATTTTATGGGCCCTTTTCCAAATTCCGGTGGTTATTTGTACATCCTCTTGGCGGTGGACTATGTATCAAAATGGGTTGAAGCAATTCCTACCTGCACCGATGATGCCAAGGTAGTAGCCATTTTCATTCAAGAGAACATATTCTCTCGGTTTGGCTTTCCAAGGGCTATCATTAGTGATAGGGGACCCATTTTTGCAACAAGGTGATTGGAGGCCTTCTCAAGAGGTATGGGGTGAATCATAAAATTTCCACGGCCTATCACCCACAAACAAACGGGCAAGCCGAACTCTCAAACCGTGAAATTAAAGGAATACTTGAAAAGACGGTGAATCCGGATAGAAAGGATTGGAGTAAGAGGCTAGTTGATGCATTGTGGGCATATAGGACCGCTTTCAAAACCCCCATTGGCATGTCCCCATTCCGTCTCATCTATGGCAAGGCTTGCCACCTCCCCGTGGAGGTTGAGCACAAAGCCTATTGGGCTATCAAATCTTTCAACCAAAACCAAGATGAGAGCGGTATGCACCGAAAGCTTCAATTACAAGAACTTGAAGAAATTCGCCAAGATGCTTATGAGAACTCTTCCATCTACAAAGAGAAAACAAGAAGATGGCATGATGGGATGATAAACCGTAGAGTTTTCAAGGAAGGTGATAAAGTTCTTGTGTTCCAAAACCGGTTTAAGCTCTTTCCGGGCAAGTTGAGGTCAAGATGGTTTGGACCTTACACCGTCAAGAAAGTGTTTACCCATGGGGCTATTGAAGTGGAGGGGCCCGGGGACGGAAAGCTCCTCAAGGTGAATGGCCACCGTCTCAAGCATTACTTCCAAGGATGTGCCCGGGAGGGGGAAGAGGAGGTCTTGCTTGAAGACCCCGTTTATCAAAGTTGAAAAGCTTGAAATAGCTAAGTCGAGCCATCGACTCTAAATAAACGGCAAACCATGTACATACTCTATCCTTGTGAATATTTCTTTGAAGTTTCTTTGTTAAATCTTAACATTTGAGTTGTTTTAAGTTAGTTAGACATTGCATCAAACAAAATTTTTTTGAAGTTACTAACGGTTTTGTGAAGTTTTGCGAGTTTTTGGCCGCCTCGGGATGCGTGCCACGGATAAAAAGTTCGGGAATCGATGGAATTTGGATATTGGAGGTTATTATGGGCCATTGGAGTGAAATTGCAAGTATGGGGGTGTTTGGAGCACTTAGCAAAAATTTTGCTAAGTGCAAAAGCTAGGAAGAACCGGCAGTGCAGGACGCAGCCTGTGTCGTCACGACGCAGCCTGCGTCGAATGCAGTCTTCAGCTTATTTTCTATCTTTTGCCCGAGTTCTTCATAACACCAAAACCTATCTCCCTTCTTCAGTTTTTCACGAAAAAACACCCCTAACCCAACCCCAATCCCTCAAAAATCCATCTTTCTCACTCAAATCTTCCAAAACTTTCATCAAAATCAATCCAATTCTTCTTCCTAATCATTATTCTACATTCAATAACCCCAAAATCAATCTCACTCACCCCCAATCCGAAATCCGGTTTGAAAACCTAGCTTTTGTTTTCCTCAAATTCGATTTTTAGGAACTTTTGTTGGGTTTTTAAGGTTATTTGTCGAATTCCTACCTATTCTAATCATCAAGGAGCTTGAATCTTGTGGAAAAGCAAAGGTATAACTTCATACTCGACTTTTTCATTATTCTTCAAGTTTTTGCTCGAATTAGGCTAGAATTAGTCTTAGGTTGAGTTCCCCCTTTCCCTTGATTGATTGTGTAGTTAGGATTGGACAAAGTTTTCTGAGTGAGGAAAAGAAATTCAACAAACACTAGCTTCTTGAGGTGTAGAAATTGTTGCACACCAAGTGTTTGTTGAATTGCTTGAGTGAAAATCATCTTTCGAGTGATTGCTTGTTGTTGTTGTAGTGTGTTGTTTGTTAATTTTGCAGAAATGGCACCAAAGATCTCCAAATTGTTTGGCAAAGGGAAAAATAAGAGGGCCGCGGTGAGTGAGCCCGACACCGAGGTAGAAGCGGTGTTTATGGGCTATGAGAGGTTGCAAGCTCAATATAAGAAAATTTGGGATCAAATAACCACTCACCCTCTTGTAGCCACCAAATTCTTTTGCCCAACCACCCTCCATGCCTTAGGCATGTTCAACTTGACAAGGGACATGCTAGCTAAAGTAGGGCTAGAGGCTTATCTCGAGCCGAACTCCTGGGATTACACCTATAGGAGTTTCGCATACGAGTTTCTAGCAACCTTGTCGGAGTTGGATGTGCCCGAAGGTGAGGAGAAAGCCTACCGATTCCGTTTGAACCAAACTTGGCATAATGCCCCAACTTCCGAAATCCGTCAAATCCTGAAAATCACCAAGCAACCCGAGGACATTAGGTGCCCCAGGGGCAAAATGCATTTGATGTGGGGTAACATTGTCGATGACCGCGGCCCATCTAAAGATGCCAAACTTTCAGCCATCACCCACCCCGTACTCCGCCTAATCACAAGATTCCTCACCACCATTTTCAACTCCGCGGGAGAACCCACCAAAGTACCGGAGAATATCCGGCTATGTTTGTAGACTATGCTTCCGGAGGGGGTAGGGATCCCGGATTGGGCCGATTTGTTTTTGAGGGCTTGCATCAAGCATAGGCAAAAATCGGCAAGGGCAAGCATCCATTGTGGGGGGGTGATTTCTTTCTTGGTAAGGCATTATGAGGGGGGCATTGGTAATGATCAAGCGGTGAACATTTGTAGGGGGTTGACGAGGTACAACCGTCTTGGGCTAGAGGAAGTGCATATGTTTAAGACTAGCAAAGAGCAACCCTTGAAAGGGTTTTGGTTGGGAAGTGACGGGCTAAGCTACATGAAGTTGCCAAGACCTCAAAACAATCCCTTTACCTAGAGGACCCGCGGCATGGGATTTTATTTGTCCTAGGGAGGAAAGTTTGGGGGTAAGTAGTGCGGAGGAGGAGGAGGTAGAGGAAGTGCCTTTGAGGCAAAGAAGGAGGGTAAGGAGAGAGGGTGGTGAGGGAAGTGAGCATTTGAGAGAGGAGATTGAGATCCTTGCAATTGAGCAAGGACCTTCCCAAACCACAAATTTTGAACAACAACAACAACAACAACAACAACAACAACAACAACAACAACAACAACAACAACAACAACAACAACAACAACCACCACCACCATTCCATTTCCAATCACCATTCCAAAGCCACCATGATACCGACACCCCCATGTTTGATGCGGAGGGTCGTTCTAGCACACCCGTGGAGCCATGGCAACAACAAATGGCTAACTATTTTGCTAGCACCAATGACGTCTTGGCGCACATTAGTGGGAGGGTGGATGCCTCAAACACTTGGCAACAACTTCAAGGAGGTAGGCTTGAGACTTTGGATGATTGGCACAATGTTGTGGAGGAGAGGGAGAGATTGAGAGCGGAGGCCGAGAGGGCTCAAAGTGAGGAATGGAGGAGGATGCTAGACGGGCAAGAGGAAGCCCGCCTATGGAGAGAGCAACAAGATAAAAGATGGCGGGAACAAAATGAAATGTGGGCCACCCAAAATGCTTGGAGGGAGCAAGCTACGAGCCACTTTAACGTTCAAAATGAGCGCCACCACACCTATCTTCAAGACTCCTATGAGGATGCGGTGGCACAAGAGGACGTCTATGGCTTGGCTAGCTCTCTCTTTGGGATGTCCATGCAACAAAACCCGGGCTACCCTTTTCCTTACAACCAAGCGACCCTTGATGAAGGCATGGAGCGAAGAAGAAGGATAAGAGAAGAAAGGGAGATGAGGAGAAACCGAGGAGGTGCCTCGGGGTCTTCTCCTTTCGACAATTGATGAGGTAACATTTTTCTTCTCTCCTACAATGAGGACATTGTGTATTCTAAGTGTGGGGGAGAAGATTGTACATAGTTAGTTTGTTTTTTATGCATTGTATTTTTAATTGTCTTTATTTTTGAAAAGAAAAGAAAAAAAAAAAAAAAACAAGAGAAAAAGAAAAGAAAAAAATTTAAAATCCCGGCTAGGTGAAAACCCACAAGGGTGGGCACCTAGGCAAGATTGGGAAGGTGGCCGAGGACGGAATGAAAACCCGAAAGGGCATTCCGGGCAAAATGAAGAATCGAGTTGCGAGCCACCAATGAGAGGAAAGGAAAAGCTAAGGTGAAAACCCGAAAGGGCACCTTAGGCAAAATGAGGGATTTTTAAGGAAAAAAATGGAAAAATGAAAAAATGAAAAAAAAATTTTGAGCATAATTCTTCCCATGATGAGGATTTTGGAGGAATAAGAAGGGAGTGATAAGGAGGAAATTGGAAGGAGGCTAGCTTAGGACTCCATTTATTTTCATTTTTGAGTCACAAAACTTTGTTTCAAATTGGTGGATTCATTTTGGTGGTTGCTTGGTTGTGCAAATTGTGAAGTTTGGGGCCAACCAAGTAACCATGATTTGCATTAGTGGAGTAATAAGGGGGTGATATAAGGAGTGGATTTGTATGGAAGTTGTTGAGAAAGACCATCTCGCTATGCCTTGGGATAAGGCAAAGATGGTCATACTACTTTATTGGGAGCTATAAGGAGGGAGGAGTTGATTTGAGTCGGAGTAGGTGGCATGTCGTGTCTTAGTCTTGAGGGATGGTATAAGGAGGGGGAATGAGAGAAGAGTGTCACAAGAATTGAGTCTTTTCATTCTGTTTTTGTCATGGGTGGATTGTTTAAGAGGGAGTATAAGAAGGGTGTAGTGAGGGAAGAGAGGTCAATGCCTCCACACACACTTTGTTGGGCTCGTGTTTTTTGTGCTAATCTTGAGTTTTACTCGGGACGAGTAAAAGTCCAAGTGTGGGGGTGTTTGACAACGTCAAATATTGTCGTGTCTAGTAGTAATTTTTAGAGTCTTTCGTTTTACTTTTTACGGGTCATTAGCTTTGTTTTTATGTTAATTTTAGTTTTTGTAATAATGTTAGTATTTAGTATTTTAAGTCAATTTTGAGAGTCAAATCCCGAAAGTCAATGAAAGTCAAACCCGAAAACCCGAGACCAAAACCCGGAAATTGGAGTGGGCTAGCAATGAATCACCAAGGTATGAAGACCAAGCCCAATGGGTCAATGGAAGTCAAGGCGGGGCCAAAAGACTATGGGTCAACGAAAGTCAAAGAAGGAAGCAAAGGTAAAAACTGGCAGTGCTCGACGCAGCCTGCGTCAGCACGACGCAGCCTGCGTCGTAGGACGCAGCCTGCGTCGTTTCTCAGCACGGGATTTCTTCATTTTCTCGTCTTGTCTTTTGGAAGCCCACCTTTCAAGGCCCCTAGGTTTGCGGACCAAGGGTATATAAGAAGAAAACTGAAGAGAGAGAGGGGAATCAAGCATTCAACATTCAACATTATATTTTCCTTAGAATTCTCTACTTTTGTTCTTCAACTTTGGCTCTTGTAATGGGTTTTTACTTAGAAATTGGTTGTAATATGAAGACTATGGGTAGCTAATCTTTCTTTGCTTAGTATAATTTGAACAAGTTCTTCCCTTTTAGCATTGTAAGACCTTTTTAATCCTTCCTTCTCTATTTAATTCCATTTTCCTATGTTTGAATTTCATTGTTAAATGAATGGTTGTTGAGACTAACCATCTTAGTAATTGTTTGTTTGATTAAATTGCTTTGTCTTGATGAATTTGGTTGATTTGTCTTGGTATTTGTTGAAGCAACTTTGAAAGATTGTAACTTTGGTTTAAAAGTTGGAATCTTTTGAGTGGAATTTGGGTTATTGTGTATTTAGGACATGGTTTAATGTTTTATTACATGATTCTAGCATGTTTTTATGGTTTTGTGCTTAAAGCTTGCATCTTTATTTATGCTTATGTTTTAATAAGTATGGGTTTAGTTGTATTGAGTCATTTATGGATGGTTTAATTCATGGTGGCTATTTCTTAGAAGTTTGTATTAGATAATTAGAGCAAGAAGGAAAGGAGGGGTCTTTACTTTGTTAATTGTGGGGAACTTGGGATAATTGCACTAAGTTATTTCTCCATATTTGAATCTTTGAGTATTTAGTTGTTGTTGGTAATTTTAGACTTGATAATCAATTCTCATGAAAAAACTTTCTCCATTTATGTTTTCCTACATGTTTTCCATTGTGAATATCATACTTTGTAATTAATTTAAGTCTTTGTTTTGATTAATATTTTAATTAGTAATTAGTGTCTTAATTTGTGATTAGAGTCATTAGATTTGTCAATTGATATTTTGCAAGAGTCTAGATTAGATTATTTTAGCTAATACCGCTTTCCCTTGGGTTCGATCCTTTTCTTACCCTTACTACCCTTTTATTTAGGTTGGTTTGAGTCTAGATTTGGTTTTATAAATTGTTATTTGATTTAGCTAATTTGCGGATTTAACGACACCGTATTTTAGAACATCAACCACGTAAGCTCTGATCCTTTTAGGTACCTGTCACGTTTGCATTGACCAACCAATTTGACCAACTACACCTTAATCAATTAATCAATCAATCTTTAGTCTTTTATCAAGGGCACTTTCTGCATACATTCGAGTCGAGATGTCGCTAAAACGTAACTTTAGTCTATCTCGTTTCGTCAACGTGTAAGTCTGAGGGTGTTAAATCCCGTCTTTTTTTATTTTGTATTTATCCATATTATTAATGTAAGATATATGTCGTAAATAAGTTCAAAACTGATTTCAAAGTCAAAACATTTTCATAAAACCTTTTTAATTTTCATCAGACGTCGAGAAGAAACGCAGGAGCACATGCGCCTCTTCGAAGAGTCGCAGCATCTTCCAGAGGATGCATGCTCATGTTGTTCTTCTTCTTTCTTTGGTTTCTACGTCTTTGCTTTTCTTATTTTATTTTCTTTATTAATAAACTTAAATCATATTTATCTTTCATAACTTAGTCTTGTAATTTAACATGATTAAATCACTTTCACTTGAGTCTTAGATTCGACAATTAATCGTAAATATACCAAAGAATATTAACTGCTTGCGATTCTGGCTTCACAGCCATAACCCAACTCAAGAACAGACGCAACAGGTGTTGCGCCTCTTCCAGAGGACGCACCTGATGCTGCGATTGTTCTGGGATGTTTTCTGTCTCTGAACTTCCATTAGCGTTTCGACCTAGCTTAATTATGTAATTAATCAACTATTAATTCTAATATCGTCCTAATCTGGTCTTTATTTGTCAAATCTTTTCCTTTTCTTCAAATATCCGTTTTGAGCATATTCCTGACATAGATCTCGTATTCATTGTAATCAATTGTAATATATATTTTACATACTTCCTCTCATCCAAACCAAACTACCCCTACACTATTTCAAGTCAAACTTGATAAATATTGACATTGATTATATGTAGTCAAATTTTTAAAATTTGTATATAAAATTGACATATTTACATGTATTATAAAAAGAGGTTTCGGAAAAATATTATTTTGATGCAAAAAAGTAATATATAAATGAAGAAAAACGTAGTCAAAGTGTCGTCTCGTAGACCGTGAAAAGTCAACTGGGTAGTTTGGTCTGGATGGGAGGGAGTATTTATTAATCATTATATTGTATGATTTTCTACCTTTCTTTCACATGCAATTAATTCTAAACCCAATTTCGACATAATTGAATGCTAAATTACATGTTTACCGACATAGTCTAATTCACGTGATAGGATTAAATTGTGGATATTGCATTGCATGCATATAATCGATAACATATCAAATACGAACGATTCCCCTAATCATTAGTAGAGGTCGCTATCGAGGCGGGCGGGATTAGGTATTCGATTAAAGAACTTCCTAATACATAATATCACCCCTTACTCCAGATCTATGTGAAGATCCGTGTTTTGGCATCCACGAGAGTCATTCTAGACATAGAATGCTAACGGTAACGAGTTCTTAGTGTTCATGTCATTACTTTGTGTCTTGACATGACATAAAGTATTCGAACGGTTCCAACTTCCCATAAACATTGGTGGCGACTCCACAAATACGTATCACTACGCTTGTCCCTCGTATCCATCCCATGTGCGCCCCTCTGTGGTTCCCCGTGTACCACAGTTCGGCAAGGATCCATAATTCGTGTATCGCAAGGCTTTATCTATGTGAAGCCCCAGCTTTGATAATGTGTGAACATGACGTACGGGGTATGCTGGAGGTGGGGTAGATCGGAATGAGAGTAGGCCGGGAGGAAATGACTGGGTAATTGATTTTGAGTGATGAAGATGGAAAAAAAAATAACAACGATAAAATCGTAAGAAAACGTATGTGAAAAAGCACAACCCATTTTTATATATAACATGTTCACTAATCACTCATTTGCTTCATGATTTGCTCCTTAAAAGATAGATTATATGCTCCAACGCGTTCGCAAGCAGCACTACTAGAGCCTATTAGCTGCAAAGCGAATATAAGTTAAATACTTGATGGTATGATGTTAAAAAAAAAAAATTACTCTATTGATTTAAAATGTGAATTTATCAAAATATCACTACAACAAATCCCTTACTTTTTCGACGCTTTTTTAGACTATTTTCTACGCATAAAAGTCTCAAAATTTTATTTCTCAACGCTTTTAAAAGAAGTAAAAAAGACCACGACATTTTTAATATGTGCATTCACAAGAAATATAAAACATGTATAATATTTTTCATATCCAATGAACCTTTACTTATGATTGCATAAGCAAATTAGTACGGAGTACTTGTTAAGAATGAAGTACTCTAAAATAATGTTAGTCAAGATGGGCAGAATGGTAGATAAAGGTCGGAGGTTGTCATTACTCATTAGTACAATCTATAAAGTTACACTAAACACATATTGAAAACCATATTTTTCAAAATAGACGATGCTAATTAAATAACAACTTACAATATAAAATTCTCCATCAGTCAAAAATACTCATTTGCATCTTGTGCCCAAACACACCAGACCTATAATGCAGCAACAAAATTTATAAGAGAAGGAAGTTTAACATAAAAGGTTATTGTGAAAGTATAATAAACACCCTTAAACATCTAGAATGCTCAGTACAAATGAGCAGGCATAATATCAACTAAGCCGCCAATTAAAATTGTTGTCAAATTTGAATTTTTAAATCTATACCCCAGTCTCCCATCCCAATTCATGTTTTTCCTTAAGTATTCAAGTCATTACCTTCGTAACACACATTTACATAAAGAAAATTACGAACAATCTGTAATGATAAAAAAAAATAATGGTCAGAGTAACACGGATTAAGATAGACTCACAAGGGTTCGATCTATTTGAATATAAACGGGAAACTCAGTACCCCTCATGTAGTAGATGACTAGTATGACAGAATTCAATCCTAGCTATAGTAACATATAAACCGAGAAAAAAATAAGGACTAGACCTTATAGAGTAGAGTTTTTAGAATGATACTCATATTGAATCAAAGCATTTGAATTTTTAGAATGATACTCATATTTAATATTGAATAACATACTCCACATTGTTTAGACTGGTACATCATGAATTCATGATAAGAGAATAGACTAATACCACAAACTTAAAAGTGCCAAACCAGCAAGTATTGGTTATATACATAAAATTATCAAATTCAATCTACAACTACATATAAAACTTGGAGGAAATAAAGAAATTAAATTAGTTAAGAACAGAAATCTGACCTAGCTTTGGATTGTAAGGCAACCAACAAATTGATTTCTAGTTACATGATGAAAATCAAGAATGAGCAAAAAGGGATGATAGGTGAGTTAGAAATTAATTAGGGTATTTTTATCTTTTTAGTTCACCAGAACGAGGGATAGAGATATTGGGGTATGCAAGATAGGCGGTTTATTTGGATGAAATTTTTGGTTACTGCGCCTAATTAGTACTATTGGGTTTTCAAAATTTTGGGAAATATTGACTTTGACATAATACGGCGTCGATATACAATAAAAAGTTTAAAAAAAATGACCGACGCTTTATAAGGCGTCGACCCTAAAGCGTCAAGAAAATAAGGGATTTGTTGTAGTGTATAGGTTAACCCGAATTAGCCGGTTATAAATTAAAACGTTGATAACCCTAATTCCACATATAAAATTAAAACTTTGATTATTGGTTAATTTAGTTGGGACAATGTTATGCATACAAACCAAAAAAATTATTTTATATAAGTGATAGGAAACCACGCAATATTGTAATTTGCACATTTGTATACTCAGTAAACTCAAAATTATATCATGTAAATAAAACGCTTTTGAATCTATTTTCGACAAGAATGCACGCACGTTACGATGAGTACAAATAAATACATGATTCACCCTACAAACAACTTTCTCTCTTAAAACACTTTCTTAGCATCGTCAAACATAATGTAAAAATTATAGCACTTCGTGAATGTCACGGGAAAAAGAACTAATTAGTCTATTAGAGCATGTCCAATGGTAAGCTAGTTGCTACTAGCTTACTTTTGACATATCATATTTTAAGTTACAATATTTTTGAGCTAGTAATATACACCAACATAAATGGTGTAGCTTACTTTTTCACTTGCTTGATTAGATATTTGGACCCACATTTTAAGCTATTAATTTCTATTGGTTGTTTCCAAGTGGTAGGTCCACTTAAACTAATAGCTTAATGAAGCTAGTTGCTTAAATCAAGATATCCTACATGGACAACTCTAATGGTTTAACCATTATCTTGCAATTTCTGAAAATTGTAAGTAAGTCTCTAAGCCAAACCATTGGACTTGCTCTTATTAGTTAACACACAATTTAATTATCATTTTGAAATCATTTAAACTTAAACGCCTTTATAATATTTTTCTTAAACGAAAGATATGATGAGGAAAATATATAACAAAATTCTTTACGGTAAAAAACATAAATAGAAAAAAAAAGTTTAAATGCTTAAAAATATGTGATATGTTCAACGAATATTCTTTTACTAACATGGAGGATTATTTAGGGCTTCTAAATAACAGGGCCTCAAAATATCATTGGGCGCCCTGCTAAAGTGACTACTTATAATACTTTTTATGTATTGCTTTTACATGTATAATAGTTTCTATGAGACTTTCTCCTAGTAATAATACATCATAAAAGAATCATATTTTTTCAAGTATTGATGACAATTTGAACATAAACATGTAGTTAACTTGTTCATTTTATAATTGTGAATCAAATTAATGTTTTTTTTAGGTTCTTTTTACAATTTTTAATATTTAGTTTAGGGTTTGTGGTTAGTCATAAATTATCGATTTACGAGATTAGTTATTGAATGGGTGTGGGTTGGCGGTGTGGGTGGAGCACGACCTAGGATGGACGACGTAAGAGGTGGCGAAGATGGAGGGGAAGAAGAGTGGCTGGTTTGAGGGAAGAAATTAGAGGCGTAAAACGGGAAATGACGTATTGTATCGAGTAAAAAAATGTACTATGAAAATCAACAAATGATGTATCTATCTGTTCTATGTTTAAAAGAAAAATGAAACCCGCATGTACAGCGATTAATCAACTCTCTTCAATTGAACAAAATGATTTACATGGGAAAAAATGGGGTTTACCATCAAACGACTGTAAACAAATTGTTTTATATGGAAAAAACGAGCTTTACCATCGAATTTTAACTCTTACGTACAACACATGAACGATGTCATGGTCCACGTAGATTGCATCCTTTATAGCAGAGAAATAATGCAAGTTTGAGGGATAACCTACTATCACCTTACGATATTGACATATGGTTTATCATGAATCCTAGTCGTAATTATCAACGTTCGATACACAAATTTGATTAAGGACCTGAAGACAGCCAGATTGTACATGCAAGTGAGTGAGAGCTTGATTCCTTGCCCAATGTAGTACCCCTCACGCACCAACTGCTTGGGCTTGAGGCACATTTTCAGCTTGCTGTCACGAGATGATAACTTACACCCAAATATCACGCTCGTGTGCTACCTAACTTGCGGTCCGTTGCAAGCTAAGTCAAGCAAGACCCTTATACGCTAGGCAATTCCTAAGTCGATGGACAAAGAAGTATTAGCTTGAGAACAAGAAGACTAAGACACTTGGAGTTTGGAAAGATTGCTTTTATTAAGAACACTTGAAGAATACAATGAGAGTTTGTGTGAATGCTTTGTGATGATCCAAAATGAATGCCATGGTCCCCTATATATAGCGCTCTTGGGAATGTTCTAGTCCCTACAAGTCCTAGCATATTCTAGAATTGTCTAGAAGTTACAAAGCTTCCTACTATATACAAGGCTATCCTAGAACACTCTAGTATGTACAAGATATGTCTATAGATATCTAGATAGTTCCGCCATGTTCTAGCTTGTTCCGGAATGGTCCGGAATGTTCCAGAAGTCTCCGGTCCGCGCTAGAATCTCCTTTGTGCTCCTGGAAGTTTCTAGAAGTTTTCGGGCTATTCTAGATTAGTCTTCACATTTCCGGAATTCTCTAGACAACCTCCTTATGCTTGAAAGTGTAGAAAATTCTAGGCAAGGAAGCCACCCGTGACATTCTCCCCCACCTGAATCGTTGACGCCCTCGCCACGGAGCGCTGTCAAAGCGCTGGATTAAGTCTTTGAATTGCCAAAGGTCTGCCTCCTTTTCCCATGAAGCCTCGCTGTCGGGTTGTCCCTTCCACTTGATTAAGAATTCTCGTTGCCTTGGGACTCCTCGCTTCCGTATGACTCGGTCCGCCAAGATTGTTTCGACTTCCTTGTCATAGGAAGTCACAACTGCTGTGGGAGCCCTTTGAGACTCTCATCGACTTGGATCCACCTCGTCTCCATGGTATGGTTTAAGCATGCTCACGTGGAACACGGGGTGAATCTTGAGTTTTGGTGGCAACTCAACTCGATACGACACCTTTTCGATCCTTTTGATGACCGGGAATGTCCCTTCATATTTTCGTACTAGTCCCTTATGCACGGATAGGAAGGCCTTGAATTGTTGCGGCAACAACTTCACCATGACCAAGTCGCCTACTTGGTACTCCACGTGTCGGCGATGCCTGTCCGCCCATTTCTTCATCTTCTTTGAGGACTTGTCCAAGTACGCCTTGGATATGTCGAGTTGCTCGTTCCGTCCTCTACCCATCCGAAATGCTGCTGGGCTTTGGCCTCAATATCCAGTTGCTATGGCTAGAGAAGTTAAGGGTTGATATCCCGTCACTATCTCAAACGGGCTTTGTCCAGTCGACTCGAACTTTTGAAGATTATAAGAGAATTGGGCCACATCCATAAGCTTCGCTCAATCCTTCTGGTTGGCACCCACAAAGTGTCGTAAGTATAACTCGAGAAGGGCATTGACTCTCTCGGTCTGTCCGTCCGTTTGTGGGTGAAAACTTGTCGAGAAGTGCAAACTTGACCCCATCAATTTAAAAAGCTCCATCCAAAACTTGGCTGTGAATCGAGGATCACGATCACTTACGATGTTTCGTGGTAGTCCCCAGTACTTCACCACGTTTTTGAAGAATAGTCTTGCCGCCTCTTCGCCCGTAAAGTGCCTTGGTGCTGGTATAAACGCCCCATACTTCGATAGTCGATCTACCACGACTAAGATAGAACCGCACCCATCTGACTTGGCTAAGGCCGAGATAAAGTCCATTGATATGCTTTCCCACGGCTTCTCTGGAGTCGGCAAGGGTTGTAGTAATTCGGCTGGGACTCTTTGCTCGTTCTTGTCTTGTTGGCATACAAGGCAAGTCGTTACATACGCCTCCACATCGTCCCGCATCTGTGGCCAATAGAATGATTGCTCGATCAAGGCCATTGTCCTTTGGATCCCCGGATGTCCAGCCCACTTGGAGTCATGACACTCCTTCATTGCTTCTCGCCTCAAGTTTCCCCACTTTGGCAAGTATACGCGATGTCCCACCGTATAGAGGACACCGTCTTCAACCCAAAACCTTCGGGTTTTCCCCTCCTTATCCAAATTCACCAAGATCTTGGCTAGGGGGTCTTTGTCAAGTCCCTCCCGGACTTTCTCGATCATGTTGCTGGCCACACCACTAATAGCAGCTAGCATGGCCTTTCGGCTTAGGGCGTCGGCAACCGTGTTAATTTTGCCCGGCTTATACTCCATGACATAATCAAACTCGGCCAAGAAGTCCTGTCATCGAGCCTGCTTGGGAGTAAGCTTTTTTTTATTTTGAAAGTAGCTTGTAGAAACATCATCGGTATTGATCAAGATCCGGCTCCCAAGTAGGTAATGTCTCCATATCCTTAAACAGTGAATGATCGCAGTCATCTCCTTGTCATGCTGGATATCTTCTTTCTGCATCATTCAGCTTCCGAGATTCGAACGCTACTGGGTGACCGTCTTGGACAAGTACTCCACCAATAGCATAGTTCTTCTTCAATAGGTCGGTCAAGGGAGCAGCCTTGGCCGAGTAGCCTTAGATGAACCGGCGATAATAATTTGTTAGCCCAAGGAAAGACCGAAGCTCGGACACGTTCTTGGGTGCTTCCCAATCGTTAATCGCCTTGACCTTGTCATGTTCTATCATGATTTTCCCGCCTCTTACTCGGTGTCCCAGGAAAGACACCTCCTATTGCGCAAAAGAACATATTTCTAACTTGACATAGAGTTCCGCCTCTCGTAAGACTTGGAACACTTGTCGTAGGTGTTGCACATGTTCTTGCAAGTCATTACTATACACCACAATATCATCAAGATACACCACCACGAACTTGTCGAGGAACGGGTGAAATATCTTGTTCATTAGAGTGCAAAACGTTGCTGGGGCTTTGGTGAGGCCAAACGGCATCACTAAGAACTCGTATGACCCATACCAAGTCACACATGTAGTCTTTGGCTCGTCACCCTCAGCTATACGTACTTGCCAATAACCTGATCGGAGGTCAAGTTTAGAAAAGTACCTGGCCTTGCCCAATCGATCGAAGAGATCGGCTACCAAAGGGATTGGGTACTTATTCTTGACGGTGACCTTGTTCAAAGCTCGATAGTCGATGCACATGCGTAAGGACCCGTCATGCTTTTTCTAGAACAAGACTGGTGCGCCATATGGGGCCTTTGACGGCCTGATAAAGCCGGCATCCAAGAGTTCCTTGAGTTGTCTCCGCAACTCTTCTAATTCCGGTGGTGCCATTTTGTACGGACCCATGGCTGGCGGTTTAGCTCCTAGCTCCAACTCGATCTCATGGTCCACCTCCCTCCTAGGTGGAAGGCCCTTAGGCAACTGGGGTGGCATCACGTCTTGATACTCCTTCAAGACCTTTTGAATCTCCATCGGTAATTCCGATGTTGATGAGGGTGTCTCCTCGACCATCGCCACCAAGTATGTTGCCTCACCAGGCTTTATACCCTTCTTGAGCTGGAGTGCGGACAACGTCTTCGCTTCAACTTGCTCTCGTGTAACCGAAATTGATCGGGCATTACCTCGACTAGTGATTGTCAAGGACCCATCCTTCTCGAACACCAACGGTCGCACTGAGTCGATAAACTCCATGCCAAGCACCATGGCGTAGTCGTCCATGTTCACCACCGTAAAGTCGGCATTCCCCTCCCATTCACTCAAACGAAGGGGTACATTCCGAACTATTCCATGAATAGGCATCGATGAGGAGTTTACGGCCTTCATCGACCCTCCTTCCTTTTGATATTTTAACCCCAACCTTGTGGCCTCCTCCTTGGTCACAAAGTTGTGGGTGGCACCACAATCAAACAACAACTTGGTGCGCTTCCCGTTTACGACCGCCTCCACAAATAATAAGCCACTTGAACGAGGAAGGACATCGAGCTTGGTAGGCTTACCTTCCACTTTCGGCTTCTCCTTGGCGATCTTGTTTAGCAACCGAAGAGATCTCATCCGTGCTTCGTCTTCGGAGCTAGTCTTCTCATCGTACGCGGACGCCATTGCATTCAACTTCTGCTTTTGTGGGCAATCCCATACAAAATGCGGCCCTCCGCACAGAAAGCAATCCCGGTTCTTAAGCTTGCTATCCGAGAAAGACGTCTCCTTTGCTTTGCCCTTGTCCTTATACTTCGAAAACCTTAAAGTAGATGCGCCGCTAGACTAAGGAGTAGTGGCTCCCCCACCTTTCTCCTTGTTACCACCCCTTTTAACAAACCGATCGCGCTTTGGCTCCGTCTTTAGTTCGTATAGAGATTCTGCCACATTGATGGCCTCGCCTAAAGTCTTGACATTTCGACGCTTCAACTCTTGCTCGGCCCATCTTTGTAGTCCATCCATGAAGTATAGGAACGATAAGTGCTCGGGCATGTCCTCGATCTCTAGCAAGAGGGAGGAGTATTGCTTTACGTACTCACGAATCGATCCCATATGCTTCAAGGCTCGTAATTTATTCAAGGCTATCTCCTCGGCATTGTCGAGGTAGAATTGCTTCTTAAAATCTCCCTTGAAGTCATCCCAAGTATTAATGTGACACAACCCCTTCTTCTCGTCGGCTTGTCGTCTCCTCCACCAAAGGATGGCATCCTCGGCTAAGTACATCGTGGCACTCTTGATCTTCATGTCATCCTCGGTTATTTTTAGGGCATCAAAGTATTGCTCGAGTCCCCACAAGAAGTTGTCGATCTCTTTCGAGTCTCTTTTGCCATTGTATTTCGTTGGTTCAGGAACTCGAATCTTTGGTGCCTCCCGAATGGTGGTCGTCCCTGCCGCCACATCAGCTCAATATAAGGCAAGGTCGGTCTTCGTCTCGGTAAGTTGGCCCGTTAAGGATTCAACTTGGCCACGCAGTTCAGCCGTTTGCTTGGCCACTTCCTCCTGGACAATGTGAGCCATCTGCTCACGAAACATATTTGCGAACTCCCCTCGCAAAGAACCAGCAAGCTCATTGATCAAGCCTTGGACCTCACCCTTGAGGTCTTGATTATCCTGCTGCAAACCCTTAACCTTTTCTTGAAGGTCTTCAATACTCTCCGCGATCCCGGATAAGGCATCTTGGTGTTCCCCCACAGCGAGTTCCACCCGTGCTATCCGAGCATTAGTAGTCTCCTTCTTTTGAGGGTTAGTTCCCGTAGCCTTACCCCCAACCATCACGTCCTCCACCACGCTAGCACTTGCGTCATGTCCCGACATATTCCCAACTATGGTCTTCGCGGGCGAACCTGCTCTGATACCACTTGTCACGAGATGATAACTTACACCCAAATATCACGCTCGTGTGCTACCTAACTTGTGGTCCGTTGCAAGCTAAGTCAAGCAAGACCCTTATACGCTAGGCAATGCCTAAGTCGATGGACAAAGAAGTGTTAGCTTGAGAACAAGAAGACTAAGACACTTGGAGTTTGGAAAGATTGTTTTTATTAAGAACACTTGAAGAATACAATGAGAGTTTGTGTGAGTGCTTTGTGATGATCCAAAATGAATGCCAAGGTCCCCTATATATAGGGCTCTTGGGAATGTTCTAGTCCCTACAAGTCCTAGCATATTCTAGAATTGTCTAGAAGTTACAAAGCTTCCTACTATATACAAGGCTATCCTAGAACACTCTAGTATGTACAAGATATGCCTAGAGATATCTAGATAGTTCCGCCATGTTCTAGCTTGTTCCGGAATGGTTCGGAATGTTCCAAAAGTCTCCGGTCCACGCTAGAATCTCCTTTGTGCTCCTGGAAGTTTCTATAAGTTTCCGGGATATTCTAGATTAGTCTTCACATTTCCGGAATTCTCTAGACAACCTCCTTATGCTTGAAAGTGTAGAAAATTCTAGGCAAGGAAGCCACCCGTGACATTGCGTCCTAATTGCATGTTTAAACAAAGGAGTACCGTTTGAGCCATAAGCCACCCAACCATAGGAAGCGTGTAGGTTAGTTAACCAACTAGCAACTAGCATCTACTTTAACGTGAGTAATATTGCATCTAGTATCGTTTCCACCATGTAAATCGGGTAAAAATTCCTAATATTATCTCTCATGGTAACTAAATCGTCCTTATCGGAGATGGATTCATTTGATCTCTGGCTTTTTTGAATTATCATTGCCCTGGTTGCCAGATCAGCTTCCTTTTCTTGGAGTCGAAAAAAAAAATTGTGGTGAGTATTGTTTTCCTTCCATGATGACCTTGTTACGAATGCACCATATGCTTCATAGGATATAAGTGAATTTGATTATGATCGACGAATCATGGTCTTTTATTGTTGAGAAGTATTTGAACCAGTTTATAATCCATTCGTCAATCCCTATAAAAAGACATTCCTTGCGGAGATTCCCAGAACAGACACGACCCATATTCGCCTTGTCTTTTCACAATCCCGGAATAGGTGATCACAAGTCTATTGTTTCCAGCGAATTACAAAGAGGACAAATAAAGTCCATATTTATTAGTCTCTTTAGAAATTCACTACAAACCGGGAGAGTGCTAGTGAACACTTTCCATAGGAATATCTTCCATTTTTTTGGGATAGGCAAATTCCAAAGCTTTTTCCTACAGAAGATCTTGGAAGATGCACTGATTCTATTTTGATCCTTATCAGAGCCATGTTTATCAAGATGTGCTTTCAAAGCTAGCGCATATCCACTTTTTACCGAGTAAATACCGGTAGTGGTTTTTGTCCAAAATAAATAATCCTTCTTTATCGATTGGCATATTGGCATGGCACGTATTTTATTCGCCCAGATTGGTTCGAAGAGCTCCTTCATAGTTTTTGAATCCCAGTTGAATGATGGTAAAATCAGATCTCGTACCTTTAGTTGCTGAGCTAGTATCGGTGGCTGAAATCCAAAAGACGTTATATGAATATAAAAGGCAAACAAATGAATGGGACGGAAGGAGTATATATTTAAGAAATTGTTGTTGAACGAATAGTCTTTGTAGATAAAAAAAACTAGACACGAAGGCTGTCTTGGACCCATTAACTTAGGGTTGGTATGGGTAAAGTGGAGTTGACCTAAACTGCCCAAAAACTGATCGAACAGAACTTGGAAAATCGGTGAAGCTAGATTTACCTGATCATCGGTTAAATCAGTCCCCGATAAGAAATTAACGTCATAGTTTACCCCCACATCAAAACCGTCCCAAAATGACTGAAAACAGACAAAGACAGGAGCCAAGTAGCCAACTAATGACCGGAAATCAAAGTAATTGAATGTCCAAATCTTTTTCCCGGCATTTCACTTCACATCCAAATGACACTTTTTTTTCTTAAAAGTCAACTTATTTACGTTATCTCGGGTCTACTTCACGAAATAATGTTGAGGAGTCATGGGGGGACTCATCAATGCTAATTATCGTAGCAAGTTGTGTGAAATCTGAAGCACATAATTGTGTCAGCTTTCTTATTCTCTTATTCCACCATGCTAATTGAAAAGTGCAACTGCAAAAGAACGACTAGGCTCTCAAAAAACACAAATGTTCATATCAGAACATATCATGGGCACAAACCCAGGACTTTACAAATTTAAGCAAGAGTTATCGTAACCACAAAAGATCGACATCTAAACATGTTTCCATTGCCCGTCAACATAAGCAAGTACAAAAGAGGATGACATGTAACAAAACCGGACGATACACATCCACTGTTTTTCTAACTCTCATTTGAAGCGTCCATAGGCTCTGCTGTAGTAGACTCCTCCCCCTCAGGTTTGTCGCCTTTCTTGCCTGCAAACACAGAGCTCCAACATAAGTGCATCTAGAAATCTGGATGATACTACCTTGGTATTTTAATCAAAAGTAAACAAAAATGATAGGATGGAGGGAGTCAAAAATTACATAGGGATAATAAAGAAAACATTCGCAAAGGATGGAAATGTATTTTCTCAACTAACCTTTCTTCTTTTTGCCACCACCTTTCTTCTTTGTCTTGGTGCCCAACGCCAACCATGCTTTGATTTCAGGGTCGTCGACTGTTTTGGTTGGCTGCAATTCTTGCAAAGGGTGAGAAGTTATACGATCTGAGCCGTTTGGCATGAGCAGTACTGTGAACTTTATATGAGCAACATAATCACCTGCACAATAGAGCATTCGGTCAGCCAAGTAATTAATTTAAAAAAATGGACAATTTCATTTTGGAGTGCGGATTCCACTTTGGTGCCCATATGTTCACAAATTCACCAAAATTTGTTACCGCTTTCAAGCATGATAAAACAAAAAAGTGAAATCTCATTAAAGAAAATATATAAAGGTAAATTCTCCTATACACATGCCCCAAAAAAAAACTTTTATGACAAAAGCTGATACTTGTGATTTGAAGAAATTATGGTTATATTGTGTTTAGATCTATTGTTTACAACCCAAGGCATCAAAGTGGAAGTAAACCCTAAAGCATCAAATTGAAATTTTAGACAAAAAATAAAATATTCCATTCAGATGAGTATCAACGAACCAGTCTTTTCATGCAAGACCGGGTAAGGCTGCAAAAGTTCATGATTCACACATTCTAGAAGACCAAGCCGAGCCCGCTTTTCTTCTAATGCCCTATAAAAGAGAATATTTAGTTTGCAAGAGTTGCCGAAACAAACAAATGTGAAAGACAAGAAAAAGAGAAGAAAAACCACACATACCTAGCAGTGAATGGCATTATGGGGAATTTCTGACTAATTTCACTGAAAATAAACCTCGATGCTTTCATTTTCAAGTGATAGTTTCTGTCCACGGCTCTCTTGTATATAGTTGTTTGCTTCTCATCTAACATTCTAGGCTAGATCCACAAAGAGAAACACAAACTGTTAGATGAACCATCAATTCTCTGACAAAAAGATATGTCCATAACGAGACCAAGACCATTACCTTTCCTTCACCTGTACTTGCAAAAATATCTATAGCATACACTTCATTCTCTTCAAATTCAGCATCATCAACTCTCATCTCAGGATTTGACACAGACAACACAACTTTGTTACCATCAATTACAAACTGTTTCAACTGATGACTAAGGACACCTTCTACAATTTTGCAGTCATATGCGGCAGCAACTTTCTGGATGGCATCTGTCACGTCTTTGTTCTGCAATTGATAAAACAGAGAGGTGTTATACGCTTCTTCGAAAATATAAGAAAGGACATGCATAGCATCAGAACGGACATACAATATATTGTGAACTACAAGGGGTCAAAGAAAAATCGAAAAAGTGAAGCCAAACCAAATCCTCGTGTCATGCACATCTGATTAAAAGGTTGGTTGTGTGAGACCTCTCCCCTCTAATAGCTTTTGTAAAGTAAAAGGCAAATGTCAATTAGAATTAGAAAACGCCATTCAAGAAGCTTTCCGCAATCAAAATTTAGTCAATCCACCTTACAGAAGGCCCTTCCTAAATATAAAGAACTGATCATGTCACTGCCTTATTTTCAACATCCACGGAAACATATATGTTCTGCGCTGATTTGTTTCGGGGATGGAATTACATCAGCCTAGAAACATCCACGGAAACATATATGTTTTTCCCACATTTCGTCATGTCACAAAAATTTCCGCAAACTCCCACATTGATTACTTGTAGATTAAGCTTTAAATAAAGATGAAAAAATGGCCAGGCCTCTAAAATCAAACTCCGAGTGCGAGCCAAAAGGAGGTCCACAACGTACCACAGCCAAACAGAGTTCAAGAAATTGCAAAAGATAATAAAAAAAATAGGTCTAAAGATTGCTCCATCAGTGTAACTATGACTATAAAAGCTTCACTGGATGATAATCCATAAGCTAAACAATAAGTCATCATGTAGAGCAATGGCCTTGAGATATATTCAACAAATATAGAGTCCGCGCAAATACTTCCTCAAACAAGAAGAAATGATTTTTTACAACCATAGGACCCGTAAGGCCGTAACTGATCATGCTTGTGACAATTACATGATCAATATACTCCAAAATGAAAACATACAGTTTAAGACAAACACATAGCAATAAGATGAAGCTGATGCTCTAGCAGTGTAACTATGACTATTAAGCCTCATTGAATCGCAATCCAAATAGCCAATAGTATTATCATCATGTAGAGTAATCATGCTACAAAAAAAAAAACTGTCTAAGATGAACACAGAACAATAAGATGGAAGCTGATGCTCTATCAGTGTAACTATGACAATAAAGCCTCATTGAATCGTAATTCAAATAGCCAATAGTGTTATCATCATGTAGAGTAATCAAGCTACCAAATGCACTGTGATCAGAGAGCTATAGATAGTTGCTGACCCTCTATATGAAGCTATGAACTTAAAATAATTTCAGAAAAACAAGGGAAAACTGTTAAGAACTTGCCTAATATGTATCACTTTAAATTACAACCTTACAACAATCTTTTTAAACATTACTACCTTTTGAAGGGTTTTTGTATTAGCTTTGCTACCTTAGTAAGTTCTATTCAAAATTTGTGAAATGTCCACTTAGCCCTTCCTTCATCTCTACCACCAGCCACCACAATTAGGGGTGTTCAAAACCGGTTCGGTTAACCGAACCGGTTACATTGACCGTTTAACCGGTCAACCGGTTCACGACAAAACCAAACCGTAACCGAACCGTTTTAAAGCGGTTTTTATCGGTTCGGTTAACCGGTTAACCGATTTGGTTACTCCGGTTAACCGGAAACCGGTAAAACTCAAACAACAATAGAAAAATTTACAAACTTTTACGGTTTATTCTTTGAAGTATTCTCCCTTATCAATCAACAAATCAACAAAATTGAAAAAAATAAATGTTGTACAGTGAAAAGGATGAAAGGCCATATCAAAATGGAAACAAACACATTGTGACTAAATATCACAAAAACTAAAAGGCCCTTAATTTGAAAAAAATAAAAAAGTAATAAATAAATGAAGAAATACTTAATTTATTTTAACTAGGAAAACAACTAACGCCATAGAAAGGCTGGACCGCTGGAGAAACGCCAAAAAGAAAGGCAGAGAAAGTGATCTGAACGACGGCGGCGGGAGTGTGAACGACAACTATTTGGAGGACGAGCGACGACGACTGGGTTAGTTGGCATGTGGGTAAGAGAGAACGCGAGGAGAGACAAACGGAGGTAGTAAGGACGAATAGCGACGGCATGGTGGTTGTTGTTTAATGGAGGTATTAAAGTTTTGGTGAGGAGAGAGTAAGGAGGAAGGTGTTGGTAAGAGGGACTGGATCAGATTTTACTGAACAAATAGGGTTCATTGTTACTTTGGGCTGGCCCAACTCCAAATATCCAATGTGTTTTTTTTATTTCGGTTCAGTTCGGTTAACCGTAACCGAAAATCTGAAAAGGTGAACCGTAACCGAACCAGTTTTGGTTCAATTGAACCGGTTCGGTTAACCGAACCGTGGTAAGTTATTCGGTTCGGTTCATCGCACCAAAAAAATATGCGGTTATCGGTTTATTCGGTTCGGTTTTTACGGTTCGGTTAATTATGAACACCCCTACGTCCACAATTACTCCCGTCAATCCTCCATTAATTTTACCATCTTCACCTTATTATTTCAACTTCAAGCCTCCATTAATAATTCACCAACTTCACCTCTATTACACATTTTCTAAATAACCTTTCTCTAGCCTGATTATATGCCTTTTACCATACTTTTGCTGAATGGAAGAACGGAGATGTTACAAAATTTACATCCCAGATTTATTTATCTTGAAAGCCTTGCTGTAATTTGAAACAAAAAAGACAGGTTATGGTTTGAAGAATTTAGAGGCTGGGTGAGAGGTGGTTTAGGCTGGCGAATGAAGGTTTAATAATGCTAATGAAGAAAACTGTGTCACCTTGCGCAAGATGAAAAAGGGTGTTGAGCAAGTGGATGGAAGATGAGCGACGTTGGTTGGAGATAGTGAATATGTCACCATTTTTATTAAGAGTTGTAGATCATGTTTCTCTGATTCGGCTGCAAGTGTCGAACATGACAAGGTGTCTAGGTGTCTGAGTGTCTGATACAGTTATTTTCCGAGAAGTTCCTATTTTTAAGGTCTCGAATGAGGTGTCCGATACACTTCAGGTGTCTAGTGACACACAACCTAAGTGAAGCGCCAAAGTACCATACAGGGTAGGTTGTAAATGAAGGGAGAAGAGCAGGAAAAGAAGAATGAAGAAAAGGTAATGGGTATAAAATTACAATTCTGAAAGGTAAGGTAGCAAAATTGATACTAAAGCCATTTTAAAGTTAACTAAGGTAGCAAAATTGATACTAAAGCCATTTAAAAGGTAGCAATTTCTAAATAAACTATTACAAGGTCGTAATTTTGATAAAATAAAAAAAAATGTTACTTATGCGGTAGCTTTTAACATATTTTCCTTAAAATATTCTCATTTGAGGACATAAGCCAAGAGCAAAGACATAATGATAGACAACTATGGCACAGAAATCATCATTTGCTAGTGCAATGTCACTAAAAGGGGAAGCAAATCAATAGATATGAGAAATTGATGACATGAGCTAAGTTGTCTTAAGAGTTAAGAGTAATAAAAGCAAGAAATCAAGAATTGAAGCCTACACCAAATGCTCTCACAATGAAGAGAGTTGGAGGGTTAAAATAAGATTACATGAACCTGTCATTAACAGGCTAAATATTCCTTCTGACCATCAACCTGTTAATAACCATTCTTGAGTTGTGACAGCATACATGATCCGGCCAAAAAAAAAATTGAAGAGACTTATTTGAACGAACTGACAGCAAATTAAAGCAACATAATGCTTTATCAGCGTAACTGTAATTAAAAGCAACTAAATCATGTAACCAAAGTATACGCCCCAAGTCAACATAAAAGTTGACTTGCCTACAGGTAAAAAACACAAGACAGCCATTCCAAGCTATTGATCAATCTTCATATCAGCATATAGGCCAAACAAGGCAGCGGTACCCATGAACAAAGGTGGATCCACTATAAAGCCTCACATCTGGCCATAAAATATAGGCAACAGGAAAGCGGGCAATCAAAGCAACACTCAATCACCTCGGCAAAGTTGCCTTGCCACATCTTAAATTATAATTCTCACAGTTGACAACAATAATACATAAAAGTAGACGCAGCAAGGAACAAAGATCTACACATAGACAGGTCTACAACCACCATGATAAGTAATAAGAAAGTTATAATAAGCACATCGTGGATTGATAGAAACGGAATACACGTATAGTTGGCTCATCAAAATTATGAGATACGAATATGCAGTTTATCAGATCATATGAACCTCAGGCTGGACCACTAGAAAACATTTCTTATGGAAAGTTGAAAGTAGCATGGGGAACAGATATTCTAGAAATCTAACAAGAAAAACATGTTTAGCTGTCATTTACCTACACAGACTAACCATCTCGACCACATCAACAGAACATATCAAACATGTATATGCTGCAGATGAAATTACAACCACAATTATTCACCTATGCCACGTGGCTGAAACGCGACACGGCAGTTAAGTGAAGTGTCGGAGTAACAAAGTCACTATCTAAACCATATATACACACATTTACATAAGAATGATACAGGAGTATGTCGCAAAGTGATGATAACTATCAAATGCTAAAAAAGCCAAATGCCTTAGGCAGGCAGGGACGCATAGAGGCTACTATCAAGGTTAGTAGTTAAAGGCTGATATCCAGTTTTACTTTTGAATATTGAACATATAGAGTTCATGCTTCAGGCCCATCTTGCGACATAGGATTAGATAACTTGTTAGGACACAGAAAGAAATTTAAAAAATAAAAAAAACAACCCATTCATAACCATTTAGACATTAGCCACACACAAGGCACACCAACAATCAAGTGTCCCCATCATACCATGAGGACTAATTATCACTAAACTATAATATGTTAAGAGTATCCAGGTTTATATACCTTCTTTCCCGGCCTCACAAGCCTCAAAGCAACTTCAGCAGCAGTGTTTGTTGCCGCAATAACATCTGCCTTTCTTCCAGTGATTGGGCCTTCTTGAATTACGTGAGTGTGCGCCACAGTAGCAATAAAACCATCAATATGACAACCCATATCCCTATATTCAAGCAAGAAACCAGATTTCAGTAACCAAAGACCATTACAAATAATTCGTAACTAAACAACATATAAAAGCTAGAAGGATATGGAAACTTACACCTTCACAACATCACCTTCTTCCACCACTGACTCATCAGTAGCAAGTGGTGAATAATGGCATACAACATTATTGACAGATATGCAGGTTGGAAAAGCAATGCCCCTCTCAATCTTCTTCTTCACATTCTTGTACATCTTCCCAGTTTGCCTATGTAGCATAATAAAGAACAAAAATTACGATTAATGATGAACGATACTTAAAAGGTAATTTTAAAAAAAGTAGCACCAAGTGCATACTTCAAAAAGCTACATACAAACCAATTTAAGTAGACGAATTGAGAATTACCCAAACCACTACACTTCATTTCAAGAAAAAAAAACGACTGCATATGTCAATAAAAGACTCTTGATTCTAAAATAACAGTGTTACGGAATTCTACCAAAACCGGAAGACCTGACTCGATATGTAACTTGACCATGGCCTAATAAGATCTGCAATCAGACTTACACCTCGTTTACAACTAACAATATCAGTACCACCAAGTACCATGAACTCCTTAACCCTCCAAAACTACACCACACAACATAGTTACTTTCTGATAAATAGAAATGTTCATGGCCCAACAGCAACACTCCTTTCTGAAGTAATAATCCAATATCAATTGAAACCGTAAATGACAGTTACAATAACAAGAAAAAACAACAAACGATTAGACTGCCAGATCAACAAATGCAGTAAAGCTAACATATCAGAAAAAATTGAGAGCTGTAGTCAATCTGGTCATAATGTAACCATTATATATAATACATTTGCCAATAAAACTAATCATAACTAATAGTATAGTATAACACTTAAATCAAATTGATTATGAGGTAAGCCACTATTATTACAATAAAGACGGATATACCCGTTTTAAGATTAAAACGGGACAAATACTTGACACTTGCGTAGCTACCTACGTTCCCAAATATAAGACTAAATTATCATCGAAAAAATTGAACATTAACAAAACTTACTCAATAATGTAGGCATCACCCTTCTCACAGAGGTCAACTACCTTAGCTTTAGGCTTACATTCTGATACAACTAATTGCAAAGCCTCTGCAAATAACAAAATATATATAAATATATAAATATAAATAAAAACACACCACTCAGGTACTCCCTTCGTCTCGGTACTCTCTTCGTCTCGATCATTTGTTTAACTTTGATTAGAATATCAATCATAATCACAAATAATAATAAAAAAAAAAGGTACGATTTTTACAAACTCATCCACCAGAATAACAAAAAAGTCTCTCTGTCCGACTTATTTGTTTACTTTTTATTGTTTGTGAGCGGTATTTTAATCAAAGGTAAACAAATGATCGGTACGGAGGGAGAAATAACACAAACAACGATAACAAAGTCGTATTACCAAATCAATTCGGTGACTGATAACATGAATCATCATTCGAGACCGTTTAACATGATCCAAATAATGTAAAAACTAATTAAAAATTAAAATTAAAAAAGCAAAGAGAAGAGAAGAATAACAAACTGTTGAGAATTTCAGCAGCGCTCTTATATTTGGTGACAACTTCAGAAGAGCTAAGATCAAGCTCTTTCTCCTCCCTTTCATCGTCCGACATTTTTGCCCTAATTTCTTCGAATTAAACCCAGAAAAATGATAACTTAAGCTTGAAAACACTGAAACACCCAGAAAACAAAACAACAAAAAGATTAAAAGTTTAAGCAGAAAATAGGATGAAATAGTAGAAGAAGTAATCGAATTGAAGCGATAAAGAAAATGGGGAAAAACGATTAAAATGAAATTAGGGTTTATACCGGTGAAGTAAAAGGGATGTGCGGTGGAAGAGTGGCAATGAGGAAAGTTTTAGGGTTTATGGGATGATGTTGGTTTTGTTTTTATATGGAGGGGTAGTCACTCTTTGTTGCTCAAACGCACTACTCAAGTGTCCTTTTACCGTTATTACATCACATTAGAATTGGGCAAACAAGTTACCCAAGTTCTTATCTTAAATGGTATACTTGACCTTAAATTTAAAACGGGACAAAAAAAAAATATGAATCACAAGAAAGCATAATGTATTGGAAAAGCAATGAATTTGTACATGTGTGGTTATACTTGACTCGTTTTTATGTTAAGACAAATACGTCCATTTTTAATGAAGACTAATTGAGCAAGTTATTTACATAAGGACGGGTCGGGATGAGGTGAATTATTTCGGATATGTTTGCATTTTTAGGTTGGGTTGGTTTGAGTTGTCCATGTTTGAATTGTAATTATTATATTAAGACTTGAAATTCTATCAACTATCAAGTAATCCTGAACTAGTTAAACATTGTGTTATCCACTTATCCATGTTTGAATTGGTCATTATCACTATCGGGTTATAGTGCATATACATGTGAGTTTAGGTCGCGATCTGACGGTCGTGTAAACCTCTAATAGAGTAATTTGAGTTGGTCATTATCGAGTTATATTTCATATAACTGAGTTTAGGTCGTGAAGTGTCGGGTAACCTCTAATGGGGGTACTTATGGGACTGAATTTGGTTTTTTCGGCTTAGGCCAGATCATTTATAGAAATAAACTCCAAACTAGTCATTGCAAGCCAATCTAAATCCTTAGCACTCATGATTTTGAATATGTGGTTTGAAAATGATCATTCCATCAAACTCAAGTACCAAAAGATTCAGGCCTTTTACTGGTGTGTTAACGACATTGGGGGTGTGGGTGTTTGGTTCACTCACCAAAGGAATGAGGTATGAGTTTAGAATGAGACAAACTTATAAGGGGGTGTTTGGTTGAGGGGTTTGGAATGGATTGGAATGGAGTTGGGCAAATCTAGTGTTTGGTTGGCTTGTTTTGGAATGGAGTTAGATACTTGATGAATTCTAACTCCATTCCAACCCCCTAGAATTCCATACCTAAGTTTCACCTCAAGTTTCCAACTTCATTCCCTTCTAGTATAAAAAATAGGGCATTGCTAAATCCCGCCCCCCAATTTACTCATCCCGCCCCCCATAATTACTTCTTTGCCCTTTATCATTAATTGACCAACATATAATAAAGTGGGATATTATTTCCGTCTTAATATTTTAAAATTCAAACCGTCATAAATTTTCCGTCTTAATAATTTAAAATTCAAATCGTCTTAAATTTTCCGTTAGAAATTATTCAAAATTCAAAAAACCGTTTCAAACCGTTATAAATTCAAAATCGCTTCAATTTTCATTATTCAAAATTCAAAAAACCGTTTCAAACCGTTATAAATTCAAAATCGCTTCAATTTTCATTATTCAAAATTCAAAAAACCGTTTCAAACCGTTATATATTCAAAATCGCTTCTTTCTCATTCTATTTTCTTCCTTTCAAACATCAAACTTCTTTTTCATCTCTTGTTGATCTTCCTTTCAATCTTCTTTCATTTGTACAAGGTATGTTCAATCTTTCTTCTTTTTTTATTCAATTAGTATAGATTAGTTTATAGGTTGACGTAGATTAGAAAGCATGTGACGATTATAGCCCATTAGGTTGCGTATTTTTGAATTTGTATTAATCGTTATAGTTGAATTTACAAAAAAAAAAAAAAAAAAAACGGAAATTGGTCCATTCGTGTGGATTACACGAATGGACCTGGGCCAATTCGTGTAATCTACACGTCTGGGCCGTGGCTCATTCGTGTGGATTACACGAATGGACCTGGGCCAATTCGTGTAATCCAGGTCCATTCGTGTAATCCACACGAATGGGCCGGTTTTTCCGGTTTTTTTTTTTTTTTTTAAAAATTGTCTTATTATGTATTTATATTTACGTATTTTTACTATGTAATATATATTTACGTACTTTTAGTTTTTTTGAATTATGTAATTAAATGTTTGATAATATATTTACGTACTTTTATTAATTACAAATTAAATGTTGGTTGGTTTTTTTTTTTTTTAAAATGTCTTATTGTGTAATTATAGTTACGTATTTTTATTATGTAATATATATTTACTTACTTTTAGTTTTTTGTGTTATGTAATTAAATGTTTGATAATATATTTACGTACTTTTATTAATTACAATTGTAATTATGTTTTTTGTTTTATGTAATTAAATGTTTAGTTTTTCTATTATAATTTGTATTATGCAGATGTCGGAAAATGATGACCCTAGGTCTAAACTTCATGCATCATATCGTCGGAAAAAAGTTAATGTGAGGGTTGGAGATACTAGTATTGGGTCGATCGAAATATCAGAAATACCAAATGAGCCCGATTTTTATGATGGGGAATTTCAACAGTTCGAGAGAGAACTTGAGGAGGAGGAACGAAATTATCAAGGGTCGGGAAATGATGAGGGGGATAATGAGGAGGCGGGTAATGTTGAGGGGACAAATGTGGAGGCGACTTCTGTTTTTCGGGTTAGACGGGGGCCGCAGGATAGGTTTGAGAGCTATGCTTCGGGGTCTAGCAGTTCGGGGGTTGAACCGCGTAGGAAAGTAAGGGCTTCTGACACGGTGCATATGTAGCCCATTTGATTCGTCTACAAGCTTGGTCACGTTCACCATAGTAAATGATCGCATAAACTTGGTTTTTCAACTCTAGCAATAGTAGTCGTCGCATTTGTAGAAAGTTTTTCTCATCCCCTGTTCTTGCATGTGAGACAACTCGAAATCCACAATGACCATCGCCTCTTCAAAAGCATCTAGAAACCCATGTTGGTTCGGCACCGGTACAAAGTCCTTATATCCAAAAGCCTCGATCTCACTGACAAGATTATAATTTATCTCAAGAGGAGGACCTTCACCTACATTGAATTATTTACAACATTAAGTTAAAAGAAAATAATAACAGAAAATTAACTAAAGAAAATAATAACAGAAAATTAACTAAATAAATAAATTGTAAAACTAGAATGTACCTCCATTATCGTTACTTGTTGACGTTGACGTACTCTTGTACCTACGTCTAGCATGCTCCACACCTGATTGATTACGAGTATTGGACTTCCTTGGACGGCCACGAGGCATATCTACAATTTCCGGGGGTTCAACAACCTCGTTCTCGGGAAACAACTTACTGAAGATCGTCTCAATAACATCTCTTTGGACTGATTGGTGGGATGTTCGAACTTTATTGAAGAGTTCCTCCATGACTTCATTACGGTCACAACGACGATGACTAGATTTCGTGTAAGGCAACCTTGACCAAAATTCATGCACATCTTCAGGGTGGATTCTTTTGTTCTGAACCCACAAATTATGTAGCATACAAGCACACAACAATCTATGGGTGTTCCATAAAGTACATCCACATTCTCCCTCCATATCATCACCTAAATTAGTACCGCGAATAAACTCCATTTCCATTTCCGTAATAGCTGTCGCTGATACTCTTCCGCTCAACATTGAAAATAGTTCCCGACGAAACAAACTAGAGACAACGGTCTTGCTAATTGAATCTTCCAATGTCCTTCGAATCTCAATGTGTTGACCATGCATCATAACATCAGCCCGTCTCCACAAATTGTCCAAGGTAAGCTCAGCTGATCCTAACCACATCTTCAATTGCGCATGAGCGGACTCAACTCTAGATGTAGATGTGTTACCAAAATGAATCACCAAATTAGTGAAACATTTGGCAAACATATGAATTTAAACCCACCATTGAGTTTCAAGATAAGTGATAAGTCCGGGTTGATAAGCATACTTTCTCCTTAACTCGCCAAACTCCCTTTTACAATCATCAAACGTTTTTGCTTCAACCACTTTCTTCGAAACACCATGTGCTATACGTTTTCCAAAAGTTCCATCTTTTTCGCAAGTTTGTAGCTTTCGTCTCAACTGCATTGTAAATATGCCACAAACACAAGAAATGTGGAGTTGTTGGAAATACATGGGGAAGTGCTGCAAGTAGACCGCCTTCGTGATCAGTGACAATGACCGTCGGTTTCACACAAGGTTCCAACAAAGATTCCAGCCTCCTCAAAACCCAAGTATAACCATCGGTGGATTCTCTCATTATCAATGCATACCCTATTAAAAAACTTTTGCCAACGGGAGTGACACCAACACATTGGACCAAAATAAGCCTATATTTGTTGGTTTTATACGTAGAGTCTATCAAAATCACATTTGGCCATGCTTTAAACATTTGGGCTGCCTCGGGGTGAACAAACCAAACACGTTCAAGAGCTCTTGTTTCCTCATTTACCAGGAAATCACGGATATATCCAGCTTCGGTGGCCAAGTGCAACATATATTGCACACTATTCCTCCCGTCTCTATCTTTTGCACTAAGTCTGGCATTTTCATTGTATATTTGTTTCAAGTGCGGTGCCGGTTGATCAGGAAACAAACGTGTGAAAGCATTTCTAACCATCCCCGGTTTGACATGAGACTTACGCTGTTGCTTAATAAATTCCTTTTGTTCATCATTAAATTGTGCTCTACGTCTATGACCTTCAAGGAACTCTCCAAAAGAGTGATTGTGAAACCCACATTTTGGAACCACTACCCACATTGCCAAACCTCTTTTAACCACTTTCAATGCAAATCGACACATAATTTTTTTTGTAGCTGATTTCCTTAACGGTTTCTCCGGATTCTTGGCATTGCTTTTATAAGGTCCATACCGATCACATGTGATCAATTTGAACGGGGGACGCTTTTCCATGTGATACGTGTGTTTTAACAAATGAAACCTCAATCCGTAAGCAACATCATTACATTTATCAAATGCTTCCTCAAACGTTGTAAATGGATTTTCGAAGATAAAAGAATCGCCGTAATTCACACCATCCCCCGTCGGTCCTTCTTTATTTTCCTAATTAATTCCATTAAAAGTTATATATATTAAATACATTTTGTTTTTTAAAAAACAAAATACGACTTACAATTTAAAAAAAAAAAAAAAAAAAAAAAACCTAATTAGACGAATGGGCCTGGGCCAAAACGTGTGAAATACACGAATTAGCCTGGGCCAATTCGTGCAGATCACACGTTTTGGCCTGGGTCCATTCGTGTGGATCACACGTCTGGGCCTGGGCCAAAACGTGTGATCTGCACGAATTGGCCTGGGCCAAAACGTGTGATCTGCACGAATTGGTCATGGCTAATTCGTGTATTTCACACGTTTTGGCCATGCTTGTTACGCGAATCTGACACGATATCATAAGTCGACTTAAAAAAAAAATTCGTAAATCGAATTTTACCGTCGCATTTCCGGCCTCGTTTTCCGTGGTGTCAGTGGTTTCCGTGTTAACCCCTTCCTCCTCGTCATTTTCGTGACCCGTATTATCGTCCCCTTCATCAAACCCGTTATCCTCGCCGTAAGCATAATTAGCGTATTCATCAAAATAACGATAATGTTGTTGGGCATTCCACTCGTTTGCAAATCGAGGATCGGTATCATAATTATTGTACGACGACGTAAAAAGATACTCGTAAAAATCATTACCGTCACTCATTTTCGAAACAAAGGAAAAAATAAATTTAAGAGAGATTTTTTAGAGAAAAGGGCAAAAATGGAAAATAAAATGAAAATAGGGGGCGGGATGAGTAATAAGGGGGCGGGGTTTAGCAATTTTGATAGATAAACAAATGAATGACACCTAAAAAAAATTAGGAAAAAACTGAAGAGAATATTTAAGTTAATTAACCTAACCCGTGCACCGTACGACCTTTCAAGAGTAAAGTACATAACAATTTGTGATTTTTCAGTTACCAACAACCGTAGTAGAAAGAACACAAATTATCATTTCGACCCGTCTTAAGCTTAAGACGGGTCAAACCCCCTCACAAGGGTAAGTGGGGGTGCAAGTCGGTGGTAAATGGAGACTCCAATTATCGTCCACTTATTTTTTTTGAGAGGGACTTGACCCGTCTTAAGTTTAAGACGGATTTACCCGTCTTAAAGGAGACTTTTTGGAGGAAGAATGAGTTGGGACGTTCAATTACCACATCACAAATTCTCATTGAAGACGTCGCATATCCGTTTTCAATGAAGCCGAGTCAGATCCTTTTTCACAATGAGCCAAGTGGAAGAGCAAGTGGGTATCTATTTAGCTTCCCACTTGTCCCCACACTTATCTCCTTGTAAGAAGAGTTCCGATCCGTTTTCATTGACGACCGATATAACCTGTCTTGAATGAGACTAATTGTTACCACATTTGTAGAAAGAATGAGTTGGGACGTGCAACGGTGCAAGTGTGCAACTCATTCTTGCGTTAGTTACAGTAAAAAAAATAAAAAGAAACTTTATCTTCTCTATTGTGTTAGTCCCAAAGCAAACCCAACAAACCTAATTAGTCATCAATTCATCATCAT
>JAIUZE010003795.1:0-23302 GCA_022085475.1 Heliosperma pusillum
ATGATGAGAGAGAAAGTTAGAGAGAGGTTTCTCTGATTTTCTAGGGTTCTTGGGTTTTGTGCAATGGCAAAAAACAACACACAATCTCATCATTTACGTACAAACTTAAATAATAATAATAATAGTACATCAGGTATTAATTCACAAAATAATAACGGTAATAAAAACAATCAAATTAGTACAATGTCTCGTCCTTCTCCTATAATCAGCTCTGTGGCAATTGAGACGATTCGACAGGCGGTAGCTAATGCGCTGAAGGAGCAGGTTGTGAAAGATGTTAGTATGGAAGAATTATGTAGGAGTGGAGATGAGCAATCAGAACAACAATGGCAAGAGGTTGGATTGAGGAAAGCAGAGGATATTCAGATACCTTCGAATGAAGCAGTTAAAGAGGGTAATCTTCTAAAATTAACAATTGAGGATGTTAAGGATGAAATTACTTACTGGAATAGTGCGGTTTATGGTTATGTCATGGGGGCTAATCCGCCTAGAATGAGATTAGAAGGTTTTCTGCGAAGGAATTTGACTGATTATGCTATATCTAAGATATCCTTTCTTCCTAATGGTTTATTTGTTGTTAGATTTGATACTAAGGAACACCAGGAATTGGTATTGAAAAGGGGCATTATGATGTTTGAAGGAAAACCTGTTATAATGTGCCCATGGAGCCAGAGTGTAAAGATGAGTAAGGTCTCAGTGAAAAAAGTGCCTATTTGGATTAAATTAGTGGGACTAGACCTCAAATTTTGGGGGGAAAACTGTCTTGCAAAACTAGCATCGTTAGTTGGAAGGTTTATCAGGATAGATGAATTTACTTTATCTAGGTCTCTGCTGGGATATGCAAAGGTGCTGGTTGAAGTGGAAATTGATCAAAAATTTCCTGATAAGGTGAAGTTTGAAGATGAGACAGGACAGGAGATTACTCTAGCTATTGAGTATGATTGGGTTCCAATACTGTGTAAAAAATGTCATGGTATGGGACATAGTACAACAGTTTGTAGGATTGGTGGTGTCAATTCTAAAAAAGTTATATCTATAGCACCTCCTGCAGTACAGCCTGTTAAACAAGTATGGCAGAGGAAGGTTGGGCCTGGTCCAAACCTTGACCCTGAGGAGTTCCCTGTGTTAACCAGGAAGATAGGTATCATAGGGGAATCAAGGCTTGGTGTGGAGGGGCCTAGGAAAAGCAATGCTGACCTAGTTACTCCTGCAAATACTCCAATGCATAATAGTCAGAATGCTGATTTTACGCCTGCTAGAGTCATTACTAGGTTAACTAGGCATGAATCTAGAATGCCAGGAGGACAAGAGACTGATTTTGCTTTGAAATTTAACAGTGATATGAGTTTATCTGGTGAAATGGTGGATAAAGGGGGAGGTGGTACTACCTCTATCCCCCATGAATAGGTTGGGTATGTGGAATGTTAGGGGCCTGAATAGTGTTGACAAGCAAAGATATATCAAATGGTTTTTACATAATTCTGATGTTGACATGTTTGGGCTCCTTGAGACAAGGGTCAAACCTGTGTCTCTAAATAAGGTTGTTAATAATATGTGTAATGGGTGGTCTTATGTGACTAACCATAATAGTCATCATGGTGGAAGAATTATGGTACTCTGGAATGCTATTAAAGTGTCTGCCACAGTTTTAGCTATGTCTGCTCAGCATGTGCACTTTGAGGTTTTAGATCTGGTGGAGAATAAGAAGTACTTTGTTACTTATGTGTATGGTTTCAATAAACCTGAGGAGAGAACATCTTTATGGAATGATTTAATTGGGGTTAATACATCTGAGCCTTGGATAGTAATGGGAGATTTTAATAATGTCCTATATGCTAATGAGAAGTTAGGTCTTCCTGTAAGAGATTCTGAGGTTCTTCCTTTTCAACAGACACTAGAGAGCTGTGAGTTGCAAGATATAAAAACTCTTGGGGCGTTTTTTACCTGGAATAATAAACAACCTAGTGGCACTAGGGTTTTCAGTAGAATAGATAGAGTGGTAGTCAATGATAGTTGGCTGAGAGTAAAGCCTGACTTCTATGCTCATTTTGGCCCTGAGGGTGACTTTGATCATTGTCCGTGCATTGTTGAGGAGGGAAGTCATCATAATCAGAGGAGAAAGCCTTTCAAGTTCTTTAACATGTGGAGTAGAGTACCTGATTATAGGAGGATTGTTGAGCAGGGTTGGAGGATGAATGTGAAAGGTGTGCCTATGTTTCAGGTTGTAACTAAGTTAAAAAAGCTTAAACATCATCTCAAGGAGCTGAATAAGAGTATCTTTTCTGATGTAGAGAGAAATGCTGAAGTTGCTCATGAACTTTTGATTGATTGTCAGAGGAAATTGCAATTGGATCCTACCAATATTCAGCTTATGGACACTGAACATCAAACTAGACTCAGTTCCATTATGCTAGGTCAGGCTAAATTGGATTACCTTAGACAAAAAGCTAAAGCTAACTGGGCAAAAGATGGTGATATTAATTCTGCAGTTTTTCATCGACTTATCAGGAATCGCCAGATTCAAAATAAGGTTTTTCAGATCATAGGGAATGATGGAGTGCTGTACAAGAACCCTGAGGATATTCTAAAGGCTTTCAAAGAGTACTATGTGGAACTACTAGGCACTAGTGGTTCCATATCTCATTATTATCCTAATATCATGAAGAATGGTAATAGGGTCAATCAGGAGGAGTGGAGAGCAATGTGTCAAGTCCCTACTGATGCTGAAATCAAGCAGGTGGTTTTCTCCATTCCTGAGGATAAGAGTCCTGGACCAGATGGGTACTCTAGTGGTTTCTTTAAGTCTAGTTGGCATATTATTCATGGTGATATTTGCAGAGCAGTCCAAAATTTTTTTACTTCTGGAAATCTTCTCAAACAAATCAATTGCACTAATATTGTATTAATCCCTAAGATTGAGAACCCCAAATCTGTCAAAGAATTTCGTCCTATAGCTTGCTGCAATATTCTCTACAAAATCATCTCAAAGATTATGTGCAAGAGGATTTCTGAAGCTCTGAAACATCTTATTAACCCTGCACAGTCTGCTTTTATAAAGGATAGAAGTATTATGGGGAATATTTTGATTAGCCAGGACTTGGTTAGGCTATACACTAGGAAGCAGGCTTCCCCTAGATGTATGATAAAGGTTGATCTGAGGAAAGCATATGACTCAATTGAATGGGAATTCTTGCAACACATTCTTAATGATCTGAACTTTCCTAAGCATTTTATTCATCTTATTATGCAATGTGTCACTACTGTAATGTATTCCATTGTGCTTAATGGATATCCTTATGGGTTCTTTCAGGCAAAGAGAGGGCTGAGGCAAGGTGATCCCCTCTCCCCTTTACTGTTTACAATCTGTATGGAATACCTTAGCAGAATTTTGAATGTTATTGGAGATATGCCTGGTTTTAGACATCACCATCTGTGTAAAGGAATGAAACTTACACATCTAATGTTTGCTGATGATTTGCTCTTGTTCTGCAAAGGAGATATTCAATCAGTTTCTATGATTGTAGAGGGTTTCTACAGCTTTTCAAAAGCTTCTGGTTTGCATATCAATAAGGATAAGTCTGAATTGATGATGAATGGGGTTTCTGCTGATATAGAGAATGCTATTTTGGGGAATACTGGTTTTAAGAAGGGGCATCTTCCTTTCAAATATTTAGGTGTAACAATCTCTCACAAAAGGCTATCTAGGATGGATTGTAATATCTTGGTAGAAAAAATGATGGCTAGGATTAGAGGTTGGAACAAGAGGAAAATCTCATACATGGGTAGGCTTACATTGGTGAAATCTGTGTTGAGTGTTGTGCATAATTACTGGGCTCAACTGTTTATTCTTCCTGCAGGGGTAATGGATAAATTGAAAGCACTTTGTAGGAACTTTCTTTGGGAGGGGGAGGGTACCTGTTCAAAGGCCCCTTTGGTGGCTTGGAATACTCTCTGTCAAGGGAAGGACTATGGAGGTTTGGGGCTGGTAGATAGCAAGGTTTGGAATAAGGCTGCTGTAGGAAAACTAGCATGGTGGATTGTGAAGAAGAAAGATCATCTTTGGATAAAATGGATTGATAAGGTGTATATGAAAGGGCAGAGTTGGACAACCTACAAGCCAAGCAGTTCCAGCTCTTGGGCTTGGAGGAAAATTTGTGAAATCCTTAGACTGTTCAAACCTGCTTTTCTACAAGGGAAATGGATGGAGGATGAGGAGGAATACAAGATAGTTCAGGGCTATGACTGGCTTCTGAATTCTGACAGGAACAGAGTGCAGTGGAGAAATGTTGTTTGGAATAGATTGAACACTCCAAAGCACAGTTTTATCAGCTGGTTGTTGCATTCTGAACGTTTGCTTACTTTGGACAGACTGAATATGATGGGAGTTTGTCAAGAAACTACTTGTTACTTGTGTGGGGAGTATGATGAAACTCATAGACATCTATTCATTGACTGTCAGTATACTAAGAAGTGTGTAACTAAACTAGGGGATTGGATACAGGTTTGTCCTAGAGTAGGTATTGATACTCAAAAAATTATGAAACTCAGGCATGTATCAGGCTTTGTCAGGAAGTTGTTCTGCTCAATAGTGACTGCTCTACAATATGAAGTCTGGATGTCTAGGAATATTTGCAGAGTTGATAAGTATGTGAGGAATCCTCAGTCTGTGTTGCAGGGAATTATTCAGCAAGTTAGGACGCGGCTAATAGTTCTTGAACTGGGTAGGATAAAAATAGGTGATGTGCAATGGTGTAAAGATCATCAACTTATGTAGGATGATGGTTGAGTAGGATGTTTTGATTGTAATTTTCATATACTTTCTCATGTAATTGGTGGTGCCATTTGGCATGGTGATAATATAATTTACATTTTCACCAAAAAAAAAATCTTGTACATGTTTACGCCTGTACTCTTTTTCATATTTATTATCGGTCCTTATCTCGTTGTTGCTTCATCTTTCCTCTAGGGGTGTGGATATCTTGTTTGCTTGGCATAAAGAATGAATGAATGAATGCAATGTATTTTGAGGAATCTTGATCTAGAATATCTGTCCTTGGGTCGAGCAAATTTCATATTGATTTTTGATCATGGAAAATAAAGCTTAAGCTTTAGAATGAACCTTAATGGTGGTAATGTACTCTCTTGGTGGCTTTAGATTTTCGAGCTTGATGTTGTTGTGCTATTTCAAGATCGAGATGATCGTGTTTATAGTTCGCTTTTGTTGAGCATTAAAATAGTTGCCTTGGAGATCATTTGGGAATTAGATGTCTCTAAATGTTGGATTCTAAAAGAGACTTTGATTTGTGATAATCATGATTGGTAACCATCGTTTGAGAAATATTTTGTAAACGGAGATCGATACATTTTGAGTTATAGATGAGCTAGATGATTAGAATAGTTCTCTCCTCGCCATGTATGGTTTGGAATTTGTAATTGTTCTCTCTTGATACTTTGTGGTTTGAGAATGAAAAATTTCTTTAAGTTTGAGATAGTAAGCCTCGAAGTGAATTGAATCGAATCGGAGAATTGGAATGGTGAGCCCATTCATTTTGTGGTAGGTGGTAATTATGCTTTTCTAAATATGATTACCTATGTTTGTGGCTTTGAGTGTAATAATGATTGGACTAAGGATGTTAGATTATATTAAGGAATCCTTCATGTGGATTAATTGATTGTGGATTTCTCCTTGTCGATAGACCTTAGTTAATGCTAGTTGGATACTAGATATTTGGGTTTGTAGCTTTGGCCTTGTAATTGTCAAGAATCTTTTGGGATCTAATGATTCGAAGCGGTTAAGGTGTAACCGAGAGGAGTTACACTCCCTTAAGGACTAGGTTATTAGCGGAGTTTGCGATGTTAAATGGATAAAGCCCCTAAAATGATGTGGCCATGGTTTGGGTTTGACAAAATGCCTAAGAAGTTGATCATGATGGTTTTGGTATTGGAGCGTAGTGTTTAGTATTTTTCCCCCCTTTATTAGACTTCCTCCCTCTTTAAGCGAAAGCTTTGCCGTTCATATCTCTCTAATCTATCTTGTCATGCTTTCTTTCGGTAATAAAATATAGCTTTTTATATCATTCCTTTGTCGTTGCCCTTCCAGTTGACCCTTGATCTAATTGCTTCCGCTCATATTCTTTTTTATAAGCCTTTTGTTTCATTTTACTCGTTGTGTATGTCTTTTATTACCATGATTGTGAGTTTGATGCTCAAATTGCCTTTATGTGCGTGTAATGTCTTTTTATCATGTGTTTACCCTTTGAAAAAATTTCCAAACGTTTACGTTGAGTTTCAAATTTATCCTTTTAAATGAGTCTTAAAATTGAATTTTACTACTTTCCTTTTGCGAAAAAAGATTTATATTACTGTAGATACCTCGTTTCTACACCTTCCGCCAACCACCCAGTGATGATTGGGCCGCATGTTTGATACCCTGAATGATTTATGACAATTTGTAAGTTTATCGTCAAGTGATAGCTCAAACACTTGTGTCTACCTCTTGGTCGTCATCTACGCGCCGGTACGGTCGTTTTGACAGTCATTCGAGTTCATTTGGATCCGGGTCGAAAACCACTTCATTTTCTATTAACTGTTTTAAAACTCCGAGTCAGAACGCTCTAGAATATTCTGATTATTTTATTATGTTTTTAAATTCTACCTTTTTAATAAAATTATCTCGTTTTATCATTTAAAATGGAAGTGTAGATCAACCACAATTCCGTAATAGAAGCGTGAAATATTTCTCGTGTGGTAGGAAACCTTTGGGGAAATGACGCAGCAGGTGTTGCGCCTCTTCCAAGGATCGCATCTTCCCCGGCCTGTTCCTTTCAAAAGTTTCTGTTGTTCTTGAACTCTTCGTATTTTCTGCTATAAAAGTAGAGGTATGTTCTCACTTTTAAGGCACGCGAGTGTTGCGCCCCTTCAAAAAAATTTCAAATCAAAAAAATTCCAACGACTATCAAATCAAAAACAGCCCAACGACTATAAAATCAAAAACAGTCCAACAAAGACTATCAAATCACAAAGAGTCCAACAACGACTATCAAATCAGAAACTATCCAATACCGACTATGAAATCAAAAACAGTCCAACGACTATCAAATCAAAAACAGTCCAACGACGACTTCAAATCAAAAAATCTCTCCAGTCAAAAATTACAAAGAAAACAATATCTCTCAATAGTCATAATTCAGACGAATCAATTCGCAGTTACCATGTCTCCATGCCCTTAGCGACGATCCTTTCATTCATTTAGGTGAATGAGAGAGAAACATTGATCTCCAGTGTGTTCTAACAACATTACAACCTTCCACTCCATTTCATCTCTTATCGCCCTTGTTTAGCATCTAAGAATCCGATGGATGTACACTAAGTTTATACAGTCACAAAAGTATTTTGTTTCTATAGTACAAGTTTTGCGTAATTCGCCGAGCTTGTTACTGTAAAGAGGGCAAAACTCATTCAAGTTCTCAGGCAAAACTCATTCAATTTCTCAGGCAAAAAACACAAACGCGCCTCGCGTAACCCAGGTGCGACGAGAAATAAAACTGGCCCCTGGCCAGTCAAAATTAATGTCGTTATGCTCTTGCATTTTGACATTTGAATATCCTCATGTCATCAAGTAAGCTGAATTCTAAATTCATTACAAGCTCTTGCTTCAAACGATTATTCTTTTACATTTTCTCGAATTACGCACAGGGTTTTATTTCATTTTTAATGAATACGTAGGCAATCCTTCACAGGATTCAACCCGTCATTATTTTAAATGTAAATAGAAAGACATCTGTGTTTACATTTAAAATTTGATAAGAATAATAAAGGAAAATCTCGTCAGTTTCTTAACTAACTTGATCTAGGATTTCCTAATCCTTGTCGGGTACGCTTTTCAAGACGGAAGGGGACATTGCCGCCAAATGAGCACACTTATTCATTTTCTTTCTTTTTTAGGGGAATCATTTCACTCCTCTTTCTTTCTTTCAAACACTTACACATGTCTGGTTCTTTCAAACACTTACACATGTCTGGTCATTTCAAAAACTTATACATTTCCTTTAAAATTCTTTTTTTAGGGGATAGCCCTTCCTACCGTCCAGTCATTTTTGCGCATTTTTGCACATTCCATTTTCGTTTTGCGTCAATTTAGGCCACCAATATGCTACATGTAAATTATGTGATTTATATCTATGTGATTGTCATTTAACTTTCGGCAGCATGACGGCAGAAACCGTCGTTTACCAAATCTATTTTTTAGGACTAACCTGCAGGAACAAGAAGAACACCCAACAGTAAAGGCACTAGGGCCATCAAATACAATCAGAAGAAGCATGCATATCAAACTAGGGGCTCTCGCCCAAAAATAAAATCCCAAAATCCGAAACTGTGGGTTTTCGGCCAAAACAAAGTCAATATATACAAAATCAAGTCAAAATGTACAAGTCAAACAATAAAATGCAGCTAATCCTCATCACCATCCAGCATGACCACGGTCACCTCGAGAGCGGCAATCTTGGCATCCCTAGCCAACTCCCGCTCAAGGTCCCTCTGTGAAGGAAATGCCTCATTTTAGACACTTCATTTCAAAATTACAAAAATACTACAAAATATAAAAAGGGAATGAGAGGTTCATACATGTTGGTCCTAGCCACCTACGAGTGCCTCAACAACTGTAGCCCGCAGTCGGTTGGCCACCCTCCACAACGCGACCTGCTGAAACGGTGCCACCTACATTCAAGTCGAGGTAGTGGTCAAAATCAAAATACATGTAATGGAAGTAGTCAAAACTGGAATCTCACCGTCCTTACAAGGTGCTGCCACTCCTCAAGGCCTGCATCAGTCACCGCCTCAGAGAAATCGCGGAGCTCCGAAGTCGTCGTGAAGCCGGCCGCGTCAGTGTATTCGAGCACCTCGGGTAAACTAGGGATCGACGCCTGCCACCTCGATCTCCTGCAAGGATCAAATGGTTTGTTAACAATCGTTCGCCATTCCTCAAAATCCAATTCAAACAAATTAGGCAATGCTTACCACTATCTGCCAGTACGCCAGTCTCTGGTTAACAAACCCATAGTAGTCCTCACCAAGAAGCAATAGGGCGTCCCCACTGGCACCAGCCAAGTCAACCTCTCTCTCGGCCTCAGAGGGCTCCTTAAACATCAATCCAAGAGAATCGATGGGGACTGTAAAGGTGTCACGAGAGCACTGTCAGGTCAAAATCTCACCCAGGTACCGCACGAGTCCCATGCGCATCCTCAATAACAACTGACTCGCAATCCTAGGATGCTGGACCTCGGCCATGAAAGCCTGAGCATCCTGGTAGTCCCCCCAAGGTCTGGGCACCCAATGAAATAAGAAAACAAGGGGTCATTCCTTATGGTCAGTTCTAGAAACGAAAGGTCGTTCCTACGGTCTTTTCTAAAGACGAAAAAAATAAATCAAGATACTTATGTGATCCAACTGTATGGCATTCACGGCCCTCCTACAAACATCATAAGAAGAACGTTGGCTATTCTTACGACATATCACCCAGTCCTCCAAAGTAACCCTGGCCTCTCCAAAAGGCATGTGAAAGGTCGAAGTCGTATCCTAAAACCGATCAAGGAAGGCTCGAACTAGGCTAAGGTTAGCCCGAATCTTCCACTCCCTGATCATCCTCCAGACCCTAACCAGGTGTCTGATGACTCATGCCTCGATTAGACCCCTCTATTCCTTCGTCAACCTCTCGTAGGCCTCCATCATGGTCGTGTAGCCAAAAAAAGACCTCATGTTCCCAGCCTCCTTCATCAATTAAAAAAAAAAAGGTTATCATTTGCTTGTTATAAATAAGAAATGAAATGGTAAACGGATACAAAGAATGTTGAACAATAACTTACCATGCTTTGTGCCGTCCGGTAAGACAAGTGGCTCTGCGCCGCCCAAATGAAATGTCTACCATCCCATTTCTCGGCCCACTTAGGTGCACCCAACAACTGGCGTCCACCTCGTCCAACATTGTTCCTCATCGGGACCTCCTCGGGCTACCCGGCCTCCTCAAACACTCCAGCTGGTACCTCTTCTCTCACACGAGAATAAGAAGGCTCAAGGTCTATGTCTATAGGGGCTCTCCCCGACGTAGACGGAAGGTCACCTGCAAATCCAAAGCGGTTTCAAACAATCCCCAACAATTTCAAGGAATTTGTCAAGTCGTTTCAATCTTTAAAGGAAGTTCCCGGTCATCTTTGACCACTTCTTCCAAAACCCGACTACACATGTAGAGTAGGGTCAAGTCAAGTCTATTCGAAGCCTACTCACAGGTTCAAGTCGAAATTTTGACAGGATTTTGCTATAATGGCGAATATGCCATGAAAAAGTGTCATGCAGAAGTTGTCGCAAATCAAAAATCCAACTCCACAGCAAGTTTGTCCATTAAACAAGTGTTCTAAAACACCAAATTTCATCCAAAGTGGTCGAGCCTAAGGGCATTTTCAAGACGATTTTCGGTTCAGCAGAGTGACCATCTCATTTGCTCAAAATTTGACATAAATGCAAAAGGAATACATGGTTACGTTCCTAACAAAGCCAATTCTTCATTTATACTATCATTTTCTAGCATACAAATCAAGTAGAGGCAAATCCCAAAATTTTCGACATTTTCAAAGGGAAGAACCCTAATTTCAATTCAAAATCAATCAAAATTACAAGCAATTAAAGCGAAATAGGACGCATACCTCAATTAGTCATGAATTAATGGCACGATTTGATCAGTATTCGACGAGTTTTGGTTGGATTATGAGATGTTTGTTCGCGTTTTTTTGTGTTTTGAAGTAATGAGAATGACTTCGTCTGTCGCGCTTTTACTCAGACGGAGACGAGCTCGGAAAAGGACGCAGTGATCGCTGCGCCTCCTCCAAAGGTCCCAGCTCTTACCGCGCCTTTTCCCCAGCATGATATTATTTCAATTTGAAATATCGTTAAAAGTTTGTTACTTGTGGACCCATATCTTGTGCGCCTCTTCTGCGACATCTTATTTCACAAACTTGGTTCTTTTTCAAGACCTGTGTTCTGACGAGCCTCAAAATCGTCACATGACGTTATCATCTCATCAGAGACCCACCTTCCGGACATACAATCCGTGGCCCCATCTTTTATCACTAGAATTTTGTTCGTCACAACCGAGCAGATTCCCGGTGATGATTCGATTCCGACAGAGTCTTCCGTGTATCAAGTTTCGAAAATTCCTTTCAATATTTGTTTCCCTTACGAGAGTTCGCCTGAGGAAGAGAGACAGGCAGATTCTCACATATGATATCTTCTAAACGGAAGGCGAGCCTCACGACGCAACCCTATTTAAACGGTCGGCAAGCCTCACGACGCAACCTCATTCAGACGGCTGGCGAGCCTCACATCGCAACCTCATCCCAAATAAGAAGATGCCTCAGGTATGACTCCTTCTTATGGCTAGCGAGCTTTCATACGTAGTCTAATGGATTTTAAACGACCCTCCTCGATGGTCGAAAGACTTTAAAATGTTCCTGACATAGGTCCTTGGTTCAGACCCCTTGAACCACCTCGCGTCGCCATAGTTGTCAGGTTGTAATCTTTGATTAAGCTTGATAAGTGAATATTTGTATGGTTTTAACCCCCAATTTAGCTCGGTTTTGTATGTCATTTGTGCTTTGTTAAGCCACTTTATGAGCTAATATCGTCTTCTAGGTGAATTCCTATGTTCTAACCTGTTTTGTAGGGAAAGTGACGTTTCTACGCCCTTTTTCTATATTCTCGAGCATTTGCCTAGAACCCGACGATTTGAAGAAGCAAGCTTGACCAAGTGAAATGCATTTCAAGAAGGTTCACTAATTCGAAAGAGAGAAGAAGCAAAGACAGTTTTGTAGTTGTCGGAAGATCAATCAATTAGGCGGAAGAATTCATCGCTTTACATCAAACCCTATCAACAAACCCGACTCAAGAGGTCAAGGGGGATGTTGGAAGTCAAGTCAAAGCAAAGGGAGATGAAGCGTTAGTCAAAAGCTTCCAGAAGACCACATACCCGATCGGGTAAGTGGTGTGACCGATCGGGTAAGTGTGCTGATCCGAGCATGACGGCTACAACTTCCTATTTTTGACCTATGTGTTTAATGCCCAACCTCTTCTCCTTAAAACCCTAATGCTATAAATAGATGCTCTAGCCCCTCATATCAAATCTTGTCTTCACACAACATCTCTTCTCTTCTTACATTTCTCTTTAGTTTAGTTCTTCTTCTTTCTTAGTTTAGTTTAGTTTTAGTTTTCTCTAGTTTAGTTTAGTCTAGTTCTAAGTTTTCTTCAATTGTAGTTGATGCGTGTATTTTATATAGACTTTCTAGTTCATTTATGCACGCATTTCTATGTCATTTAGGTGATATTATATCGCCATATGCCCCTATTTGGCTACTTTGTACTTTCATTACCATTTTGTAGGTACAAGCTGTGTAGTAGCAGAAACCGAGCCAAAGCAGTCCATTTTTCATGCAGTTAGGAGAATGGAAAGATCGGGACAGGAACTCTTGCATGGGGAAGCGTGAAACCGTTCATAATCAAGCCCAAGTCATGACTCACACCACATACTATGCCAGAAGACCTCGATCGAGGAGTTTACCATTCGATCGAGGTAAGTTGAAGCCAGAAGTGCTCGATCGAGCTACCTCCTTTGCTCGATCGAGTAGAAGCCGCTTACCAGTTGGTCGATCGAGTAGATCAAGTGCTTGATCGACTGATTTCCATGAATAAAAGCCTCGATCGAGTGGCTATTCCCCTCGATCGAGTAGATTCTATCACGGGCTTTAAGTCCATTAGGTTAATTAGGTTAAGAGTCGTGTTAGACACTATATATGACTCTTATTTACGTCATTAGGGGGGGATGACTTATTATTCAGTATTTAGAAGACATTAATCTTTCTTTAGTTTCGGAACTTTTAATCTTTAGTTTTCATTCGGGTTTATTCGACGTGGATTGTTCTTTACGCCGGATTGCTAAGATTGTAAACGATTTCTCTCTTTTACTCTTACCTTTACCTCAGTCTTAATTACTACTTACTCTACTTAATTGCTGCCTTGTTATTGTTCATGCTTATTAATTACGATTTCATTATGTTTAATATCATATGTTCAATCGTCTTTGTTAGCATGGTTAGTAGCATGAGTAGCTAATTCTCTTGTATGTTGGGATGAGGGAAACTGTAGTAAAGGCATGTTAGGATAGATTAGTTTGGTTAGTCTTGAATATGAGAATCGATCTTTGCAATTTAATTGAGGTTTAGTCGAATGAGTATACGCAGGAGACTAGGCTAGGTAGTTAACCCCGACCTGGATCGAGAGATTGGAAGGGAAGGCTTGCTTAGAATTGATCGGTGACTCCTAAGAGGACGAGAGTTAATTAGGAAAATCCCTAGGGTGGTTTGAGACCGAGAGGAGAAAACCATTGCCCTTCTCATTGATAGATTGACTGACTTAGTTGACCCATAGATGCCGATACTGCAGTAGACCGAATCCTAGCATATTTTCTCTTCATCTGATTTATTCGTATTAATTTCTATCTTTATTTTCTCTTTCCTTTAATCTCATTTAGTTTAGTTAAAACCAATTTTCAAAACCCCCAGTTTGTTACCTGCAGATTTAGATTACAGTTAATTAGTTTCCTCCCTGTGGAGATCGACCCTACTTCCGCTATCTTCTTAGTTAGTAGACTTAGGATTTATTTTTGGTGTATAACGACAGACATCAAATTTTGGCGCCGTTGCCGGGGAGGCAATTTAATTTTCTGTTTATTTATTTCTGTCTCGTCTTAAGGAATTTCTAATTCCTTAAGACTGTTTTTATCTTTTTCTCTCTATAGTTGTGTATGCGCAGGTCCCAAAGGCTCGAATTAGTGGAAGCTGATTCGGAGCCTGAAAGAACCTTCCTACGCAGGAAGAGAGGGTTAGATAAGACTATTCAGGAGGAAGACTTGAGTACTTTTGAATCCGTCTTTGACAGTTTTATTTTCCAAGAAGATTTAACTGTTGAGACTACCATTCCAGCAAAGATGCCTAATATTGCTAGCCATTCTGAGCCTACAGCTGCATGTATACCTAAAGGATTCAAACTTACAACGGACGAAGATGGAACTACTTTCGATCTTCGTCCGTCTTATATCAAGCTTGTCCAGCAAGACAAGTATAGGGGTGTAGCTGGGGAGGATCCGAGGAGGCATATGGAGACCTTTGCTGACTACTGTTCTTCTATTCCGGTTTCAAAAGGGGTGACAGCTGACAAGATCAAGGAATTCTTGTTTCCTTTTTCCCTTACGGATAATACCAAAGACTGGTTGAAGAATTTGAATCGAGAAGAGCTGGGTATTACTGACTGGACCACACTCGCACTGGCTTTCTATAAAAAGTATTTTCCACCACAGAGGACGAATGCTTTGAGGGGTCAGATTACTAATTTCAAGCAAACGGCTCATGAAAATCTCTATGAGTCCTGGGATCGATTCAAGACGCTAGTGAGGTCTGTTCCTCATCATGGGTTCGAGCAGTGGTTTCTGTGTAACCAGTTCTACACCGGGTTATATGACGATCATCGAGCCATTCTAGATGCCGCGTCAAACGGGAGGTTCCAGAAGGAAATAGATGATGATAAGGGTTGGAAGCTGATTGAAGAAATGGCAACCCATTGTGCTGAATATGGTAATCCGAGGAGTGGTACACGGACGATAGCTAGTATCGATTCTGAAGGTCTGGATGCAAAATTCGATAAACTAAATGCCAGACTTGATAAGTGGGAGAAGAAAGCTGAAGATAACCAGCAGACGGTTCATTTGCTGCAGCAGGATGATATGATTACTTGCAAGAGGTGTGGCGAAACTGGTCACACGGCTATAGACTGTCTTGCTGAAAGGGAACAAGTCTTTTCCTTTCAACAATACCGTCAAGGAGGTGGGTATTATAATCAAGGGAATATCCATCCCAATTTGAGATGGACAAGCCAGAACGTCTTAAATCCTACACCTCCACCACCACAGTCGACGTATCAACCGCCGCACAAGCAAGGATTTCAGAACATCCAGTCTTCACAGCAAGCTAGTTCCTCATCGGTAGGGATTGCAGAAATCGGGGAGTTAAAGTCTATGATCCAAGCTTTAGCTATCCAAATTAGCAGAACTGATCAAGCAACGAATGCTACTATTAAGCTTTTGGAGTCGCAGATTGCTCAATTGGCAGGAGTTAGATCGACTAGGCAACCCGGGCAGTTACCGTCTCAAACTGACAAGAACAAGGAGACGCTGAATATGATTACTCTGAGAAGCGGTCTTGTTTATGATAGTCCTGGTACTGTTGCTGATATTTCTGATGCGCATACCGATGTTGCGAAGACTGTCGCTGATAATATAGTCGATCGAGAGGTTATTGCTAGTCGATCGAATGGAATGAAGGAGAATCGACTCGATCGAGAGATTTGTGTTACTCGATCGAGTGAATTGGAAAGCGAGTTACTCGATCGAGAGGTTGCTAATGCTCGATCGAGTGATTCTGATGGACAAGTGTTCGATCGAGAGAGAACGGTTACTCGATCGAATAATGTGACCGAGGAAGCTGATCGATCGAGCAATTTAAGCACGGATAATCTTCGATCGAGTGACTTAGATACTCGATCGATGGGTTTTCATGAGCGAGAAGCTCGTACGAAAGGGTTAAGCAAACGGATGATCAACAATGCAATTGTCAAGGATATGCAACGTGGTAATCCTGACATTCCAGTTCCGTTTCCTGGCCGATTGAAGAAAGCTAAGGTCGAAAAGGAATTTGTTCGGTTCGCTGACATTGTACGCAATCTCAAGGTGAACGTTCCTTTTGCAGACCTCCTATTAAAGGTACCCTCTTACCTAAAATTTATGCGTGAAATTCTTTTGCGTAAGAGGTCCGTAGACACTATAGAGACTGTAGCATTGACTGAGGAATGCTCTGCGTTCCTCCAGAACAAATGCCCCCCTAAGCTGTCTGACCTGGGTAGTTTTTCTATACCATGTCATATAGGTACCTATCTCATAGACAACGCGTTATGTGACCTAGGAGCTAGTGTTAGTATCTTACCTTTGTCTTTAGCCAAACGGTTAGGCTTTACCGAGCTTCAGTGTACAAACATGACAGTGCAGATGGCAGATAGGACCTTGTCTCGACCCTTAGGAATCATAGAGGATGTTCCTGTGCAAATAGGGAAATTCTTTATCCCGGTCGATTTCATAGTTTTGGATATACCTGAGGATTCTCACACTCCCATCATTTTGGGACGACCGTTCTTGCATACTGCGCAAGCGGTTATTGATGTTGGGTTACAGACTCTTACTTTTCAAAGAGGTGGGGAGAATTTAGTATTCACACAGTCTCATGTTAATAAGGGTCCTATGCTTGTGTCACCATGCTACGCACTTCCTTTATCTGATATCGCACCTGATTTATTAACGCAAGACAAAGCTTCGGTTCCTATCGAACCTATAGCTCCTATCTGTGATATCCCCATTGCTACCGTAACACCTCCGCCCCAGCTTGGGAGCGAATTGGAGGAATATGCTGCTGTGTGTTCCATTACAGGTCGTAAATCAGTAGCATTGGAGCTGGAAAAGGAAAAGCTAGGTTCGCGTGACGACGTCAAGAAGAAGAAGTCCAAGAAGGACAAAGGAGCTCGCATGTACGCAAGTGATTCCGAAGTGGAGCTAGGCTCCAAGAAACCAACGTACGTGTGGAGGAAGAAGACGGAACTTACCGCAGCTGAGGGTACTTCCGCAAGTCAAAGGCCACACGGTGGCCTTCTCATGAAACTATTTGGGTGGTAGCCGGGTTTGCAACCCCGTGCAATTTGTAAAAACAATTTATGGCGTTTTCGTTAGACAATTAGACTACTACGTGATAATCCGTAGTTTAGACAATTTTTTATTCCTGCTAGACTGTCTTTTGGTATTTTTTTGGGTATCGGTTTGTATCGTTTTTGCAGGAAAAGAAGCGGAAGTTATTTGCTAAAAGTCGAAGGACTTGGGGAATTCAAACCAGTCGATCGAGTAAACTGAGGGTCATCAAAAGAAGACCACTCGATCGAGTAAACCAGACTACTCGATCGAGCAGGCCTGCATGACAAAAGCCCTCGATCGAGTAGAATTCTACTCGATCGAGCAAACTAACCTCCCTATAAGAGAAGTCTTCGATCCCCTTTCAATTTCCTCGATCCCAATTCCCCTTTAGTTCTTCATCTTTCGATTTTTCTGCATAATCTTACCTGTAATTCGTGTTAGTATCCAAATTAATTGTGGACAGAGGCAACTGATGCGAGACGGTGATGTTAGCTCCCCAGTTTGATACTGGTTTGGGGAAGTTTTGTCTTGTGAGTTTTCCTGTTCCTTTTGTTTTTCCATTCTTTATATATTTCATCCATTAGGAACATGTTTTAGGTTGTTTTTCTTCCCTTTCCCGTATATGCTGTTATGCTTTAGCCAATGAGGACATTGTCTGTTTTGGTTTGGGGAAGTGTTTTACATCCTTTGGCGTCTGCATTTGCATTTGTATTGCATTCACGTTTACAATTCATGCTAATTAGAAAAAATTTGAAAAAATCGAAAATATCACGTTTATTTTTGCATATAGTCGAGTCGGATTGGAGTCTTGTTCATGATGAAATTGCACTACAAGTCTATTTTAAGCTATTCTTTGCACCTTTCTTGACTTACGTAGTAAAATCGAAATTGTGAACTATGAATTTTGTCTTGGAATTTAATTTGATTATTAGACTTGACTCAACATTTTGGCAAGCTACTTATATTTTCTGAGATTTTAGAGCCTATAACTGGTGACATCCATGACCAGTTCATCTAGGAATGAGAGTAGTTACTCCCCACATCTCGTGTCATTTGCTTGTATATGAACTTTGATTTCTTATTGCCTGCACGCATTGGGTTTGTGGTCGGTATTACGTGTTTTGAGAATATTTGCCTCTCCCTTTTCCTCATTTTACCCCATTAACTCCACATAAAGCCATATCTGCCTGTTGCCCTTAACTACATCCCAAACTTAGCCTACCTTTGCTGAGCTAGTTTAGTAGTCGAGGTATACTACGTCATTGTGTCAGTTTTTGGCTCGTTTCATTGATTGGAGTGGGTATTTGCGAGAAAAAGAAGAGAAGTGTTGATTAGTGTCTCGATCGAGAAGCTTTCAGCTCGATCGAGCAGTTATTGTGTTTTGTGACTCGATCGAGTGACATGTTCTACTCGATCGAGTGGTTTCCCTCAGTCAGCCAAGAAAGAAAAGAAAAGAAAAAGAAAGAAAAAATGAAAAAATATATATTGGAAAAAATAATTGGCTGAAGTTGTGTTGTTTACACCTCTTGTGCTTATTATAATTTATTGAGGTGTTATTTGGGATTTGTGTTGTATATGCCTATATTGGGTAAGGCATCGAGCTTAATTTTTGATTGTTGGAAGATGGAACGAGTTCTATTGCGGTCTTGTTAGGAACTAGCTTGGCTATTTACCCTCACATTTCCATTAATTATTTTGCCCCTTCTTACCAATTAGCCTCACATATCCATATCTTTGCAAACGTTCGGCACGTGATTGTCCTTGAACGGTGGTTATGCGTGTGTACGGTGCTTGAATCATCTTTCATGTTAGTTAGCAATGCATGTTGTGTCGGTCGTAGTCTAGGTGAGTGGCTATATTTTCTTTCTCTCTTTTACATATTTACTTACCATTTGCTTGTTGAGAGAAGAGTGACCCGTGAGAGTCCGAATTTGGTTGAGTCTTGCAAAGTCAAAAATCTAATTTATTTCCAAGATTGTATAAATTCGTTCACTTTTGTGTTGAGCTTTTTAGCGATCGAATGAGTGCATTGAACTGTTTAATATTGACTTGTTGCTAGCTCTGAGACTTGCTCCATTCCCCTAGGTTTATTTTGTTTCATATAGCTGCATTTAGGTTGCTTGAGGACAACCAAAGGTTTGGTTTGGGGAAGTTTGATGCGTGTATTTTATATAGACTTTCTAGTCCATTTATGCACGCATTTCTATGTCATTTAGGTGATATTATATCGCCATATGCCCCTATTTGGCTACTTTGTACTTTCATTACCATTTTGTAGGTACAAGCTGTGTAGTAGCAGAAACCGAGCCAAAGCAGTCCATTTTGCATGCATTTAGGAGAATGGAAAGATCGGGACAGGAACTCTTGCATGGGGAAGCGTGAAACCGTTCATAATCAAGCCCAAGTCATGACTCACACCACATACTATGCCAGAAGACCTCGATCGAGGAGTTTACCATTCGATCAAGGTAAGTTGAAGCCAGAAGTGCTCGATCGAGCTACTTCCTTTGCTCGATCGAGTAGAAGCCGCTTACCAGTTGGTCGATCGAGTAGATCAAGTGCTCGATCGACTGATTTCCATGAATAAAAGCCTCGATCGAGTGGCTATTCCCCTCGATCGAGTAGATTCTATCACGGGCTTTAAGTCCATTAGGTTAATTAGGTTAAGAGTCGTGTTAGACACTATATATGACTCTTATTTACGTCATTAGGGGGGGATGACTTATTATTCAGTATTTAGAAGACATTAATCTTTCTTTAGTTTCGGAACTTTTAATCTTTAGTTTTCATTCGGGTTTATTCGACGTGGATTGTTCTTTACGCCGGATTGCTAAGATTGTAAACGATTTCTCTCTTTTACTCTTACCTTTACCTCAGTCTTAATTACTACTTACTCTACTTAATTGCTGCCTTGTTATTGTTCATGCTTATTAATTACGATTTCATTATGTTTAATATCATATGTTCAATCGTCTTTGTTAGCATGGTTAGTAGCATGAGTAGCTAATTCTCTTGTATGTTGGGATGAGGGAAACTGTAGTAAAGGCATGTTAGGATAGATTAGTTTGGTTAGTCTTGAATATGAGAATCAGTCTTTGCAATTTAATTGAGGTTTAGTCGAATGAGTATACGCAGGAGACTAGGCTAGATAGTTAACCCCGACCTGGATCCAGAGATTGGAAGGGAAGGCTTGCTTAGAATTGATAGGTGACTCCTAAGAGAACGAGAGTTAATTATGAAAATCCCTAGGGTGGTTTGAGACCGAGAGGAGAAAATCATTGCCCTTCTCATTGATAGATTGACTGACTTAGTTGACCCATAGATGCCGATACTGCAGTAGACCGAATCCTAGCATATTTCTCTCTTATCTGATTTATTTCTATCTTTTACTTCTCTTTCATTTAATCTCATTTTGTTTAGTTAAAACCAATTTTCAAAACCCCCAGTTTGTTACCTGCAGATTTAGATTACAGTTAATTAGTTTCCTCCCTGTGGAGATCGACCCTACTTCCGCTATCTTCTTAGTTAGTAGACTTAGGATTTATTTTTGGTGTATAACGACAGACATCAGTAGTTGTTCTAGTTGTAATTGGAATTCAAATTTCCGGGTTTGCATTTCCTATTCAAGATCTTATTCCATTTCAATCTTTGCTCATCCTTTTCGGTAATCTTTATTCTCGTCTTTACATTATAGTTTCATTTTCTTTTAGTATTTCCTTTATCATGTTTATCATTCTTAGTTTTATAATCTTAGTTTCCTTTTCATTGTTAATCATGCATAAGTAGTCACCCTTCTAGGGTGTAGGATAGCCATGTTAGATTAATTAAAAGATGATAATTGGATAAAAGAAATTGTGCCTTTAAAACGTTGTGTCTATGCATGAATGGATTGTAACGATAGTTATCGACTTTTGGCCAAAATCATTTGACTAGTATGGAATTCTTTTCTAAGGTAGACATACGAGAATTGAATAGACAAAGCATGACATGGTAGATTAAGACCTAGTAAATCGCATAAAAAGCCTGCTAGACCATCTGATCTATGATTGTAATGAACACATCATTCTTACGAACTCACAATGAATTATTTGCATATCCTAAATCCAATTTCATCAATATGTTCATCTACATGTGTGAACCTACTTCCCTAGATTCTTTTCTTTATTGCATTGTTATTATTTAGTAATTAGTGACAAACATTTGTCAATCGTCCAAGGTAGAGTTCTAACCACAACTATTCACAAGTATCTCCCGTCTCCCCGAGATCGACCCCTTACTTCCCTAACTGCATTTATCTGTTGTTAGCCTAGTCTGGGTAAATTATCTTTGATTAGGGTACGCGACAACCCTGTCAAAGCTGATGGCTATACTTTGACTTTTGCCTTGTCCAAGCCTGAGTCAAAGTGGGGGCTCTATAGAAACCTCGTTTCTACACCTTCCGCCAACCACCCAGTGATGATTGGGCTGCATGCTTGATACGCGGAATGATTTATGACAATTCTTAAGTTTATCGTCAAGTGATAACTCTGAAAGTCCTAGACCTCTTATTCGACTCCTCTAATTAGTTCATTAAATTACATTAACTTAATGATTTAGGATCTAGTTATCAGGCATGCAAATATAAAAGCATAAAAGAAAATATAAGATGAAAACATCCTTACATTGGGATTTTTCGGTAAATAAGGGCACAATAAGAACTCCTTCTTATTGTTCTTGAGCATGAAATTAGTGGATGATCCTCCCTAAAACAACCCCCAAAGTAGAAGGTCTTCTTCTTGTTGCACCCAAGATTAAACCCAAATAATCTTAACTTATTATTAACTAGATAATAAGTAAGAGTTAATACTACCAATATTATTGTATTACTACTCTAGTAATACTACGAGAATATTAGTGTTTTTGAGAGTTGTAGAGAGAAGAGGATTTAGTGAGAAGAAGCAAAAATAAGCATGAATGAACAACAAGTAAAATGAACAACCAAAATGCTCTAATATAGAGCACCTGGCCGGCCCTCCTACTCAACATATGCCTTAGTTTTTGCTCAAAATATTCACATGCATAATGGTAATGTGTAAGGGTGGTTATGATGATTAAAGTATGAGAGATATGTCACTATCAAATAGTTGATTGTGTGTTAGAAAAGAATAACACACAAGCTTCTTCCATGTGCTCAAAACCGGTCCATTATGCCCTATAATGGTCCATTTTGATATTTGATTTTTGTCCCACAAATACTTGTTAATCATATGCTTAATTATCTAGTATAATTAAGTGTTAATTTGATCATAAAACAATTATATGACTCAAATATATATACTTAACTTTTAAGTGATATTTTACCATTATATCACAATATAATGGATCCCACAATTTTCACTTAATTTATTATACAACTCCTTGTAAATATAATTAACTAATTAACTCTACCTCATAATATATGCATAACCTCAACTAATTTAATGAATTAACGATTAATCACTAAATTAAATCTTATTTAATCGTATTAAAACAAGACGTAAAATCTATTCAGTCAGTTATCGTATAATTGACTAATAAACTTAAGTGGAATGAGTTCTTAACTCAATTTCCAATAAATAATTCTCGTAACTAAGCGTACATATCAAATATATGTAATGCCCTAATTAAACTGCATCGTATACAAATAATTAGTATTCTATTTGGGTGTCATCCTATAGGTGTGACCTAAAGGGATCAGTTGATCACCGCTGTCATACCACAATAACGTCAAACTCTAGTCAGCCGAGTGTTACCGATTTACGTTAATCAACTAACGTGGAGTATCAAAATATACTAATCATGCCACGTATATTCCAAATGAGATTTATTATATAAATGCACTATTGTGGAGGACACTTACTCCAACAATCTCCCACTTTTCTGATACAAGTTGTGTTGTGGAGGACTCCTACTCCAACAATATCTCCCACTTGTCTCGACAAGTTGTGTGCTACGGTTCTCTTGTCTCTTTTGCGTCACATCCTCCCATTCATCGCAAGGTGTCTTACAGGTCGCACTTGCGATTGAAAATTTATAAATAGAGTGGATTTCTTGATCTGGGAGAGTAACTGTCTGACCGGAAAATCTAACAGAGATCTCTTCCGAGCGTGGCCACGCCTTTCTAGTTACTACTCCTCGAGTGGCACGAAGATGTTAATACCCAACGTGGGTAGACAATTCCTGTTGACTCATCTTACCTGTATGATGCAGATCACCATGACCCAGAAGATGTACATCAGCCTCCTTTCACGGCACGACCTAGGGCAAAAACCAAAGTCAATCGGAAACTACACCGACTCAGGTAAATGGTTGCCAGTCTAAAGAATCGACTCATAGGAATAAAATAGAAATCCCCGCCACGACCAGGCTTCAACACTTTTGATAAGGGACTCTATTATGGTCACTGCCCGACAGAGTGTCTCCACAGTCTGTCTATGTAAACGACCAGTCATCTCC